>OX393558.1:4632699-4682699 GCA_947650365.1 Chamaelirium japonicum
GTTCTTTCAGGGCTAGTAATTGTTACATCCTATGCTTTAACTGCATATTCCTTGATGAATCTCACTGTAAGCACTTCTTATCCTTTGCCATTTTTCTAATCTATTGCTCTATTATCTACTTATCACAATGTTTTGTAGGATTCCTTTCTTCTCATCAAGAATCCCAATCTCTTATTGAGACTATCAAAGATCCAAAATATTGCAAAGCTATGGACACTAAAAATGCATATCTTAAAAGATAATAGCACTTGCACATTAACTCCTCACCTCCTCATATTTTTGAGAAATCCATCTCTTCGTGCATGAAAGGGGGGGGGGGGGGGGGGGGGGGGGGGCTTGGTCCCTACTTGTTAACTCATCACCTCCTCATAATAAATCCTTTTTCAGCATACTTGCAAAGGTGAAACATAGCTTTAATAGCCCTACTTAAGGCTTCAAGGTCAAAGCTATACAATCGAAGAAAAGAAAAAGGTTACAAACTAGTTTTTTGTTTGTTGGAACGGCCCCAACGGTCAGATTGGTCAAATGACAGGGCGCTATAGCAAGGGCTGAAAAAGGTCTGAAGATCGAAGTAGGGAAGGCAACATAGTTGCTATTTATTAAATTTCATAATCTCGTGGACATGACATCAATAACTAGGATTCACACGCAAACAAAGCATTTTGGCCTTTAGGGAAAGTTCACTTCTTAGTGTCTATACTGGGAGTCAAACAATGAACCTCTCCAATATGGGAGAGAGGAAGTACCACCAAGCCAAGAGCCCCGTTGGTACTAGTCAAATTAGTTGAGTTACCTTTTTGTTTTTGAGAAATCCCTTTTAGTGGATGGGGTTGGGGGAGTCAGCTTGGACCTCTACCAGCTATCCTAAGAGGCACCATACACCCAAAAGGGGAACCTTAACCAACATGGCCTAACTTGAATAGCCCAGAAGCTCTAAATGAGAGAGAACAAAAGACCCCCAAGTTTCAAGACTTCGAAGCTCTTGACCTTTCCATCTCACCAATATGAGACCGAAAGGAGTTCTAACCCTCCACCTTACCCTAGAAACGAATAGACGAAGCTATATTGAGAATGGTGTTGTCCTCTAGTATATTAAGCGGTAGGTGTTGCTCCTCCTCATCAAGAGTTGACAGATGATCCTGAAGATTCTGAAGGAAGGGATCTGATTTGTCTCGTCCCTACTGTTGAAGAGCCTCGATTGAAGTCGAGCAGCTTGGAAGGGTCGGATCACCTGTGCAGTTGGGGCTTGGTACGGGGTGGTCGGTTGTGCGTGCATGAATGTTGTTGCCATCAAGAAATGATCTTTTGTAAGTTATTCATTTTGCACAATAATCTCAACGAAGAAGTTTATATGTACCAACCCACGTGGATTTACCCATGAGGGTGTTGACAAGAATATGCGGTTACAAAAAGTTTGGGACATCTTTTATTAATTTCATTAAATAACATTCCATTAAGTATAGATCTTGAAAAAATAATATCTGAATCAAGATCCACGTTTAAGGATATAATTGCATTAGGCCCAACAGTTGGTAAAGTGATGGATATATCTATGGTAAGTTGTCAAACTTACAAATTTGTCATTCCATGCATTATGAAAACAACCATGCTCCCCCATGAATCGACCATTTTCGAAACCAACTAGTCTCAAATCCTAAAACCATAAAAAATTTTGTGACCTAGACCGTAAAAACAGAAGAAAACAAATTGAAAGAAAAAGAAGAAAAACCGATGCACTTCTCACCTATTGCATCTCATTTCAAACTTCAGGTAATCATCCCGTGTGATTGTGAAGAGATTGGGCCGGAGACAAAGGCGAAATAAAGCATGGGCTAAGGGGAGCCATGGCAACCCCCCCCCCCCCCCCTCATCCCTCAATTTTTTTTTAATAAAATTTATATAGTAAAAGTCTTGAATTTTAATATATAAAATTTTTTTGGTTCATGCTTTGCCCCTCCTAATATAAAATCCGGGTTTTGTCCCCGGCAGGAGACAAAATCCTAGATAACTTTTGGACCCCTGTTCTTTCATTTTCTCATCTAATTTTTCGTAAAAGAACCTTCACCACTCTTCGTAACAAAACCTCTTCAGATCGAAACCGATATCTAGTCCTGCATCAACGGAGTCGTGATGGAGGCGTCGCCGTGCGTTGGGATGAATGCTTCATCGGGGTCGTGATGGAGGCATCGTCAAGCGCTGGGATGGTTGAGACGACGACATCGAGGTTCCTGATGGATGCGACGACTTAGTCAGGGGTCAGGGTGGAGGAGGAGTACGAGGTTGAAACGAACTAGGGTTGGAAAAGGGTTTAAAACAAGAGAAATTTTATTGCGTGGGGATTTCGGTGCAGATGCTAACTGAAGCATCAGGACCGTTCCGTAATATATAGGAGAAAAAGAAACAAGTTTGAATGTATGTAAAAAGGGTATGAGTGCACTGCACGGGTCGTGGATATGTGTAAAGTATGATCAGACGGCTCTCTATTCTTCCATCAACATTCCAATGCAGCAATTAGTTTTTTAAAATTTAAACAAAAAAATTAATTTTTTAAACATCTTAAAATAATAAATTAATAGTTAACTTTAGTCCTAACCGAGGTATAGCCGTATAGATATGGCTAGAGTGGGCCAATGGCAGAAAGGATGATGTGCCGCACGGCCCGCACCGCCCGCAGGTCATTATTTAGATAAGCGATCGGACTCGGAGTCTCGGCCTACGTGGTCATTGCCAAATACAGTGAATTGAGTCAATTGGTGACTATGCCGGTCTGTACCAAAAGTGGAGTTCAAATTGCTCAAGGAGCCATGGCCCATGGTCAACAAAAATCTGACGAATGATACCATGCCGCGGAGATCCTCACAAACATTCGAGACCCCCCTCTTAACCCTCTCGTTGCAGAGAGGGTGAGGCGAGAGAGATAGAAGGCGGGGGAGGGAACCCGGAGGCTCGGAATCGAAAATTTCTAGGGCAGGGTTTGTAATGGGATCCCTCCGTTGCCTCCTCCTCCTCCTCTACGTCGTCGTTTCTGCCGCCGCCTCCTCCCAAACCGTTCTCCGGATCCTCCCTGAAGCCTCCGGGCACTCCAGCAGCCGGGAGGACACCGGGGACGGAGCCGATCTCTTCTGCGACAGCTGGAGGCTCTCCGTGGAGACCAACGATGCCGGAAGCTGGAGGGTGGTTCCAGATATATGCCTTGAATTCGTGGAACAGTACATGAGCGGCGGCCGGTATGTATCGGACTCGGATGTGATTGCCGTCGAGTCGCTTGCTTTCGCCGAGAGTGTCGGGATCGCCGGAGACGGGAAGGACGTTTGGGTTTTTGACGTGGACGAGACGCTGCTCTCTAACCTCCCGTATTACGCCGTCAATGGATACGGGTACGCCGTTTTCTTTCTGTTTACTCTATTTTCTTTTTCTTTTTGTTATCCTTAGAATATAAATATCCGAAATACCTTAAAAGTATTTATTGAAATTTTTTTGATTTATTGTAATAGATATCAGATACACGAAACGGTCACAATGTATTTTTAAAATTTGATGCTTTTATTTAAGGGTTTTTTTTCAAATTATTATTAAAAAAATAAATATTTAACTAAATAGCGGTTGACCAAAACTATTTACCAATCTAGCGCTCTGATAGCCACATGGCATGTCAGCGCCCTAAAGCGAGTCGCGAGATTTTTTTATTTTATTTTTTCTGTTTTAAGTAAAACCCGGTATTTGGATTACAGGTTTTAAACCCGGTATTCTGGACATCGAGTTTAACCGAAAAGCCCCCTTGTATAATGTTCCCATACTTAGCCGTTTTCTCGTTGGATTTCGGGTAAACCCAGTATCCAGAATACTGAGTTTAAACCCAGTAATCCCAATACCGGGTTCTACTTGAAACAGGAAAAAAATATGGCGACTTGCTTTACGGCGCTAACAAGCCACGTGGCTGTCAGAGCGATAGATTGGTAAATAGTTTTGATCAATCGATATTTAGTTAAATATTTATTTTTTAATAATATTTTGAAAAAAACCCCTTTATTTAATGAATTTAAATAAGTAATACTATCAGAACTATATTGATTATTATTGGATTAATGGGCATTCAAAAAGCGTACATTAAGGGGTTTGGTTGCTGTGCAAGTGATGGTACATCTGTTTGCACATGTGACATGTGCAATTAAAGTTTCATGTATTTAGGTGAAACATCATTTGCACAGTTTTATGTGCAAAAGCTGTACAAATTTAGCAAGTGTGCATCTATTTACACACGTCACACCCTACTAACCAAACAACTCTAAGGGGTCGTCTGGTTCCTGTGTTTTTAGCCTATGATTCTGAAAACACATATGGAAACAGCTTAATTTGTGCAGCTTTTATACATAAAACTGTGCAAATAAAATTTCACCTAAACACATGAAATTTTAATTGCACATGTCACATGTGCAATAAGATGTACGCACATCATTTGCACGGCAACCAAACAACCCCTAAACTGTTTGCACATGTGTTTTCAAAAGCACAGGCTGAAAACACAGCAACCAAACAAGCTCTAAAGTATTTGGAACATTAGTGAAATATGAGATTTCATTCTTATAATACTAATTCAAGTACATATTGCATTGTAGCATAAATCGATTCAAGTACATTAAAATTAGCGCAATTGATTACATTGCATGCTTTGTAATGCATATCATTGATTGGAGCGATAACTAGTTTTTGTCTTCAATTTTATTGGTGGCGACTATGCTGATTGGCTTGAGCCGGAGGACTAAGTCTGCTCATCGATATTGCCATTTGAATCCCCCTACTCGGATCCGTGAATGGCTGGCGCCCAATGAAGATACTCAATTGTTCGGATCACGAGAAACTCGAGTGACCCTAGATATACGTACAGTGCAGAAAGGGCTCAATATGGATAAACTTTTTATTCAAGCACATTGAAACAAAGATCTTGGTCCAATCCCACAATCTACATGGTGAAATCATACAAGGGTAAAGGGACTGAAAAATACAAGGCTCTGTCCTATACCAGTAAACAAGGCATCAAGATTTTTAGGTGGAAATCCCACAGGGAAAAACAACCCGAGCTTCGATCAGACACAACAATCCACTATGGGAAACAACAATCCACTATGGGTAATTGGGTTACAACCAGAAGCCTGAAAGTTGCCCTTGAAGTGTGCGATACTAACATTTGATGCCCCTAGGAGTTTTAGAATGCGTTGATTTTTTGTGTTCTATCTAAGATAGGGTGCGTATACTCACAAAAAATTAGCACATTTTGAAACTCCTAAGGGCTTCAAATTGGTGGCTGTCCATTTCGCTGAAATAGGCTGGCAGCTCATTTCCTGTTTCATATATATATATATATATATATATATATATATATATATATATATATATATATATATAGGGGCATGCTATAATGTGGCATGCGGTACGTGCGGCATTGCACCGCAGCCGTCTGATGCACGTGCTATATGCATGCGATGCACGCAGCGCGTGCATCAGACGGCTGCGGTGCGGTGCCGCACTTACTGCATACCGCATTATAGCATCTCTCTCTCTCTCTCTCTCTCTCTCTCTCTCTCTATATATATATATATATATATATATATATATATATATATATATATAGGGGCATGCTATATTGCGGCATGCGGTATGTGCAACACCGCACCGTAGCCGTCTGATGCGCATCAGACGGCTGTGGTGCCGCACGTATCGCATTATAGCATTTCTCTTTCTCTCTCTCTCTCTCTCTCTCTATATATATATATATATATATATATATATATATATATATATATATATATATATATATATATATGTGCCTTACTTCAATCAGGCACTCGCCTTAAGTTGCGCCTTGCACCTAGGCTCTAGGAGGCCTTTGCGTTTCATATGCGCCTTTAGCCTTTTAGAACACTGGGGATAAAGATACCTGGTGGTGTAAAGATGAGCTCCAAAAGCAATCAAGGAAAATAGATTATGCTTAAAAGAATGACATAAAACAAAGGACATTGAGGACTTAGGTATAAAAAAACTAAGAAGGATGTTAAGAAGCTAGTTAGTAAGGTTAAGTTCGCAGCTTTTGATAATTTATGTAATAAACTAGGATCCAAGAAAGGTGAAAAAGAAATATACAAATTAGCTACAATGAGGAGGAAAAGTAGTGATATAGATCAAGTTAGGTGCATCAAAAGTGAAGGCAGTACTATCTTGGTAAAGGAATTTGAGATTAAAGACAAATAAAAATGCTACTTCTAAAAATTAATGAATGAGAATTCCACTGGAGGAGTCTATTTAGAACGACCACAATCTAGGGATTTGTATGTATACTATCGTTCAATTAAAATAGCTAAAGTAGAGGAGGCTTTGAAAATGATGCATAAAGGTAAAGCTTTAGACCATGTTAAGACATAGTTACCAAATCGGGCGTTTTTTTTGAAAAAAACGCGTATAGAACGCGTATCGATCCGAAGACGTAGTAAACAGGAAAAAAACTTACGTATGCGTTTTATACGCGTTTAAAACGAAAAAAACGCGTATAAAACACATTGGGTTTGGTCCGGGCTTAAATTGGGTTCGGGTTTTATTTTGTTCGTGCTTAATAAACGCATATGCCATATGTTTTGAACTTTTGATTACTTAATGTTGGAAAATGACATATATACATACTTGGTATAATTTTTAAGATTTTTTTGTTTTTTCTGATGTTTTCACGTTTTTTTTTTCCGTTTTTCTCGTTTTCATCGTATCTTTCCGATTTTTTCCTTTGCCGTTTTTTTTTCGTTTTCCGACTTGGTAACTATGTGTTAAGATACTAATTGAAGTTTGGAAAATCATAGGAAGAACTTGATTAATTTGGTTAATTTGTTTGTTTAATAAAATATTGACAACAAAGAAATACCAAATGATTGGAGAAGTATTACCTATATATAAGAATAAAGGTGGCTTTCAAAATTATTGTAATTATCGTGGAATTAAGCTTATGAGTCACACCATGAAATTATGGGAGAGTGATGGAAAGAAAGATGACAAGAATTTTAGAAGACCTGTTCGGATTTAAGCTAGGAAGACCTACAATGCAGGTTATTTTCTTGTTGTGACAACTGATGGAAATATTTAGAGAGAAGAAAAGGAATCTGCATATCGTTTTTATCGACTTAGAAAAGACTTTTGGTAGAGTACCACGAGATGTGATTTGGTAGACTTTAAGGAGGAAAGGGGTGTCTCAAGGTCATATTGAAGTGATTAAGACATGTATGAGGGAGCAATTACTACCGTCAAAGGTAACTGTGGCGACATAAATGAATTTCAAATTACTGTGGGACTCCACCAAGGGTCAGCCTCAAGCCCAAATCTTTTTACTCTTCTTATTGATGAACTCATTGCTAATATTCAAGAAGAAGTGCCATGGTGTATGTTATTTGCAGATGATATAATGTTAGTCGATGAAACATGGATGAGGTTAAATACTAAGTTAGAATTATTGAGGAAGACTTTGGAAGATAAGGGCTTAAAAATAAGTCGACCTAAACCTTAATATATGGAGTGTAATTTTAATGAAAATAATAATGATAATGAAGCCCATTTCACATTTGATGGCCAAGAAGTACAACAATATGATTGTTTTTGGTGTCTTAGGTCTGTCATATAGTAGAATGGAGAGATAGATGATGATATTTAATAGAATTAGAGCGGGTTGGATGAAGTGGAGAGGGGCCTCGGAAGTGCTATGCGATCGACGCATGTCTTTAAGGTTCAAGGATAAATTTTGCAAGACAACAATAAGACCCGCAATGTTATATGGTTCAGAATGTTGGGCTTAAAGAGAGTTCAAGCTCATAAGATAGGCGTGGCAGAGATGAGGATGTTGAGGTGGATGTGTGAAAAACTAGGAGGGATAGAGTGAGGAATGAGTGTATTAGAGAAAGTGTTGGAGTGGCACCAATTGAGGACAAGATAATAAAGAATAGATGTTGCGGAACTAAATCTACTGTGCAGGTTTTGTGAAGAGACTAGTCAACGTGATTAGCTATTTGGAAAGCAAACACAGAATTTTGTGATACAATTTTGATTATTACCAGTTTAATGGTGCAGACTAGCTAGCAGAAGCCTAAGTGCAGGTGAGCAGTGCTAAGCAGATCAAAATAAAAGAAGAGGTTACCTTTTGGAAGTCGAGGGACTTCCGGGGTTAAGGCAAGTTTGCAAATAATGACTAAGGATCGAGTGACCCACCAAGGGCTTAAATCACAGGCTATTGGCTCGAGGGGTTTAACAAGGTGAATGCTTATGTAATGTTGACAAGGTGCTAAGAAAAACCAGCAATTTTCAATAGAACAAGAGTATTTATTCTAATGATTAAAGATGGTTAAAAGGGTTGCACCGTGATCTAGGATTAATGTACTAGCGGGTGCAAGTCAATCCTCAAAGAACCTTGATGAAGCCAAGTGAGCAAGTTGGATCTTCAAAGAGAGGCCCTCATGCGACTGTCGGAGGTGAAACGGATAAGAGCCAACTTTGGGGTGTGCTCATGCACTGGCCGGGCTCGGAGGATGGGCTGGCTGCAAGTCAGCCTGGCTGCAGGCAGAGCTGGCCATTGATCAACCTGGTTTGTTGGCTGGGTTGGCTATTGGTCGGGCCTGGCTGTGGGCTAGCCTGACAGGCATGTAGGCTAGGTCGCGAGTTAGCCTGGCAGGCAGGCAAGCTTGCTGGCTTTAGCAGGCCTAGTTGGCTACGTTGATCAGTAAGGGCAGCAGTAGCCACATCCATGGTTGTTCGTTGCTTGCAGCAACCTGATAGATACCTTCCAATGAGGGCGAGAGATGGGGAGGATAGGGGGTGGGAGGCACGGTGGGGGCGACTCGCAAGAGCCCGGGGGTTGCGGTGTACGGGAAGAAAATGTGGTGTTTATGAAATTATCCATTCCACTGGTGGATCCATCTTTAGAGGGACCGGGGGAGGTAATGACCAGAGCGTGACGATCTCTTTAAAATAAACTACTTCCTACGATCGCCCTGGTCGGAACTCGGAAGGCACATTGCTAGATTATGATACATTAAAAATTAAGATTTGCTAAGTTTTCTGCTCACCGCAAAATATACATTTTGCATGCATGGTGATTAGATGTTAGGTGGTTCTCTCCCTCGCTCTCTAGTAAAACAGTTCATAATGTGGTATCTGTGAAGTGCAGGGCATAAGCATATGAGACTTGCATACAAAAATTAAACTACAACACACATTTCTATGAGGAAACCCTTTGCGGGAAAAACCTTGCCGGCTTCACATCGGATGGTGAAAGCAATCTACTAAGAAAAAGTTTTGGTTACAGACACGAAAATAAGAGCACATGGGACTTGCTAGAAGTAAACCCTCCACTCCACACTCCCTTCCGTCTTGCTCCTTCTAGCTCTTCGCAAGTTCCCTGCCCGATCGTCTTCACGGCGCTCCAACACACGTGGCCCTAGTTGCTCACCCGAGATGTCGCTCGGCTCCCTTGATTCCGTTAAGCGGAGACACCAACATTCGCCCTTGCAACTCGCAATGCTCGAACGTGCCCAAAGGTGAACCGCACCCCACTATGGGTGGTAGCACCCTTTAAGGGACTACTTCGCCGAGGTAACCCGCCCAGTGGACCCCAAAGGATTTTATATCGATAAACCCCGAATGCCTACTAAGGGTAATTAGGGTTCTTCGTGTTTGATTCACTCAAACAAGACCCTACCCTCTTCCGCTTCGCTCGGAAGAACCTAACACATGGAATTTACAAGGGAGAAAAAAGGAAAACCAAACTAAACTCGTAAATCCGTAAACCCAAATCAAAGGAACACCATATATGATTCCCGAGAGAAAAACGAGTCTAACGATCTAAAGATTGTAGCACACATAAATGTGAAACACCTTCAAACATAAAAGATCTTATCTTGTAATATATGCTTGAATTGAGGAGGAAGGAAGAAGGATTTTCAAGAGTCTCTCAAAGCAAAAACCTCTTTCTTTGATTTTTCGCACCCACTAAGGAGAGGAATGTGGTATATAATATATAGGATAGATCAATCCCAGGCAGAAATCAGCGTTTGGATCAAGGTCTAATGGCCCAAAACCAAGTCAAACTTCGTAGGTCAGCTCCTGGGTACTAGTCGTCCGAACAGCCGTTTGGACTGAATTGATCACAGTCGGAATAATCGTTCAGACTGGAGACCTAAAAACCCCTGGGTTAGGGCTAATGGTCCGAACAATGGTTCGGACCCCCCTGCACCCAAATTTCACAAGTGGTATGGGCTATCTTTGAACAATCCGACCTCTTATCTAGCAGTCTGAACCATCATTCAGACGCCAGCACACTAAGGGTCTGAACAATGGTTTGGACCACTGATGTGGACTTGTCACAAGCGGTCCAAACCAACATTGGTCAGTCTGGCTTCTTGTCTAGCATCTCAACCATCTTTCGGATGCCAGCACACTAAGGGCCCGAACAATGGTTCAGACCACTAGTGTGGACTTCCAACACTTAGAAAATTCCAAGTATTGGACTCCTCGACCTAGACTTCGATGAAACCAAACATCGATATGCACAAAACACGATAAAATGTATGATCGATAAAACCGATGCATGCACACGTTCGTTCGACCTAGGGCACAAAGTACGTCTCGGCGGGTACCAGTACGCTCGACACCCGAGAAGGAGACACCCCCCACTGAGGTTGGATGACACCATGATCCATTGAGAATCCTCAGGTTAAGGGCTGGATTCTGATGGTGACGCAAGGTGTGATCATGCCAGAGGCTGGTAGAGGAGGGGGATGGTTAAGAACCCTTGTTGCCATGGAATCGCTCACCGCACCCTCTCTTTAACCTCGTCTCGAAACTCACCGTCTTTCCACCAGTCAAACTTGAGGAATTCACTAAAGATCCCACAAGCTATAGAAGATGACTACATAAAGATCTCTTCAATTGTTTTACCAACTGCGATGTTCTCCTTTCCAATCTCGGCTTTGCTCGCACAATCAATTTCTCCTCTATGTGGTACTCTTGGTTTAATCCACCTAAGTTTGAGGAGATTATAGGAGACTAATCTTGTATATGATTTGTTATTTATCTTTATATTATGTAACTGGTATTTGGATCTGATGGTTTTTAGCCCCCTAGACGCTCTGTGTAGTCTCATTATGAAGGGAGCCATATGAGGTATGTTGGTTACATGCTCTATGAGATTACATTTACATTTATAACCTCTCTTCTCAAGTCATCAAAAAGAAAGAAAGAAAAAGAAGTGGCCACCCATCAATAACAAAGCTTTTAGATAAATAGGTAGTATTAAAATAGGAAATGTTTAATTGTTTATTGAGGTTATATACCAAAAAACAATTCTTTTTCCTAAATTCTTGTGTAATGTTTAGTTCATTCTATTTTGTATGCTTTTCTATTAATTTTCCTTTGGTTTCTTTTTCTGTAAATTTACAGAACAACGTTATTCAATGAGACTTCATTTGATGAATGGGTGTATTCAGCCAAGGCACTAGCTTTGCCAGCTTCTTTGAGACTGTACAAGGAGCTCCAAGGTCTCGGATTTCAGATGGTCCTTCTAACAGGTAGGGGTGAAGCTCAGCGGAATGTGACCAAGGAAAATCTATTGTTTGCTGGATACCGTTCATGGGAAAGGCTGATATTGAGGTACAATCAATGCCTTTGCTTCAATGAATTATTTTCTTTTATGATTCCATCGCTTAATTATGAAACACAAAAAGCATTCTAAAACACCAATATAATATGGTAAATGCAGAATTCTGTTGTCAATTTGGAGTATGAGCTAATTAATAATGTGTTGAGTGTTTATCTTACGTCATTACCAGTATCCGAAGTTGCTCATGTAATTTTTGATGCTACGTGTAGTGGGATATCGATATAGCTATCAATGAAGATGGTAGGTCAAAGCACATTTGTCATTAGTACTGTCTGCTGGCACATTTAATTGTGCGGCCGCACATTGTGTGCATGTACGATCGCACAGTGCTATATGCATGCTCTATGTTTGCACAACCCAAATATTCTTCTAGTTTTGCATATGTGACTGCATAATCGCATATGCGATCGCACCTGACAACAATGGCTACATAGTAATTGGAAATAACAAAGCATCTGACCAACTCGAGCTGATGATGGAGACCAAATGAGCAAACTCATACTATGAAGTTGACTCCTTGGTCCCACACGAAGTATCTGCTTCAATTGAATCTCTCTGGGACCACATGCGTAGAGGAATGCTGGTGAGAATAGTAGTGTGGCGTACAAATGGAACGGTATAGACCGACATTTGGAGAAGTTGTAGCATGCCGCGGAAAAAACTCGAGTGATGGCATGCCCGAGTGACACTGGAGAATCATATGGGCCGATGGTGAATTGGTGATGGTCTAGCCCGACAAAATCAGTGTGTCACTCAACTGGAGTCTGGGAGTACTATCCCGAGGGAGTCGGCAACTGGTGGTAGCTCGATTGTTGATAGCAATTCAACTAGTGCCTCCATTAGAGTCCAAAGCTCTACCGAGGCACTACTAAAGGTGAAGGCTCAACTAGAGGCAGAGGTTCTATTGGAGGTGGAAGGTCCACTGGTGGCGTTGCCTTGACAATTTTATTTGGGAAATAAGTTTGCAAGAGTGGTACGAAATCCAAGGTGGGCATCTCCTAGCTTCTTTATGTTTTTTGTGTTGCTCTTTAGACCACAACTCATATTTATTATCTTATATCACGTCTTGAAGATACTCAAACCGGGTTTGATGTGATTGATGGATAGGAGGGTGTAGAAACTACTCAAACTAGAAACCACTGAAGGAAGGTTCAAGCTATTAACTAGGGGTTCTTATATTTTTACATCTAGAATCCGTGATGTATCATTTGATAATAATAGGAACTGGATATTATGGCAAGAAAGTTTGATTCAGAGGGAAAGGAAGCAGCAGAAATTGGAACTGGAATATCATTTGATTCGTTGATTCATATAAAAGAAATAAGCAATGTTCATTTGTTGAGTGAAAAATAGAAAATCGTGAAAAATTAGGTAAATTGGTATAACGATAATATTGCACTATTTTTTTTTTGTCGGAATTACACTAAGATAGCCCTTTAGGCTAGACAATCCACCTCAACGTCTGGCCCACACACGGTGGTGGCCTTGCGCATCTAGAACCAGTATAACAATCATATTTCACTCGACCTCGGATGTGTAGGGAATAATCCTTCAACTCGACCTCGGATGTGTAAGGAATAATTCTTCACATGGAGAGAATTAGATAAAAAGGTATGACAATCATATTTCACGAGTAAAAATATTTGAGTAGGTAATTGTCTGGTATGGAGCATATGATCACTGGAACTGGGTGGAGCTCAAGAAACTGGGGGGGGGGGGAGGGGGGGTGAGTAAAGTCAACTTTGGTATGGAGGCAAGAGTGAGAATAGGATCAGTCAAACACGACAAGACACACTAACTGAACCTAAAGCTCTAATTCCAATTTGATGTAGGACAGGTGAGGGGGTCCAGCCAAACGGAAGGATGCCGCTCAAGGTTATGGATGGAGGTTTATGAATGTTCAAAATTGCATTTGCAGCAAACAGGTTTTGGGCTGATTGGCAAAAAAGATCTGGGTATCAGATGCGGTTAAAATTTGGTAGAAATGTAGGGCTATGGGTTGGGCAATTATGGTTAAAATCTGATGAGGATCAGGTGACCGAATTTGGAGATATTGTAGGTGTTTCCAGATTTGAAGTTGGGTGGATATGATAGATTGAGAAGTTGGAGCTTTTCATGTAGATGGTTTTAGGATGGATTTCGTTAGGATTTTGAAGGGGGTTAATGGATCAAAACCTGAACAAGACAGCTTGCTTCCCTGCTCAGTTTTTGCACTGCTTCGGTGGATTTAGGAAGGAAAAATGGGTTGTTTTTGGAGGAAGTTGGGTAATGTTTAGGCAAGCTTTAGACTAGGTATTAGTAATGAAAAGATAAGGTCTTGATAGATTTTAGCTAGGTTTAGGTTCAGGTTTATGTGCAATGATGAAAATCACTTTACAATTAAGGTTTCAAGGTGGATTTGTGGAGTTCCGATGACGAAATGCAAAGGTTTTAGCATTAGTTGTAAGGTGTTGTGCAGAAATTAGAATAAAAGAGAGAAGGATGAGAAGTTGATACCCACGACGAGATAGTCGCTCTGGACTACACCGGGTTAATAGAGGATCGCTCCACGGAAGTTCTGGACTGCTCCAAATGATGGACACTAATGTAAAAGCCTATATGATTAGCAAGTTTTTTCTTGCAAGTAGTTTTCAATACAAAATTTTAATGATTCAGTTTCAATTATATGAATGTTCAAGATAAGCAATTAATTCAATGATTCATATGGCAAAAGTAATCATGTAGTGTCAAGTATTTAGATTAATGAAAATGTTGATCGTTTGGAAATCAAGAGATTTTCGTTGGTCTGGAAGCGTAATAGATTTATTATTAAAATATTGATAACCCTTAAAAGGATTTCAAACATAACTCTTAAGGCTCAAGCAAGGATTAATTGAGAAGGTTAATTTATTGTTGAAGATCCTATCGCAAGCCAACAATTGTAAAGATGAATATATTTTATTCTAATGATGAAAAGATCTAACCAGATTCTAAAGGTTGATGTTTCTACGCGAATGCAAGCAAGTACGAAGAGGCGTAGATGAATTCTTGATTGAACTTAACGATCCAAGATCAAGATACGTCGGCGGGGGGGCCTTAAATCAGCATAAAGAACAATGAAATATATGAATCGTCCCCTCAGGAAGCCTGGGGTGCCCTCGAAAAACAACAGATTTACCCGAGGGTGCTCTTAGCAAATATGGGCAGCCCAGGTTGAAATCCGTAGTTAACGACATCAATTAACACTGGCAGGGTGCCCTCGGAGAAGCACCTGGCTGTGGGGGTGCTCTTAAAAAAACAAGGCAGACACATGACAATTAATTCATTGTGTCTTGGTTGTACAAGGAGCCGAACAAGGGCTGCACGGGTTCTTTACACGGAAAAGAGGAGGCGACTCCCTCTTTCACGTGGACAGTGGAGGGGGGCCGTGAAGGCTTGTTTGCGAGAAAGAGAGAGAGGAGGGAGAAGGAAAGAAATAAAAGGAGGCTGATTTCCTTCCTCTTCTTCTACTTCTTCCTCGCTTCTTCTTGGGAATTAGATATTCTTCGAAATTCAGAAAGATAGAGAATAAAAAGAGGAGGGGGGGGGGGGGGGGGGGAAGGAACCTAGGTATCACCGCCCTAGGAGTTTTGCTAGGCTTCACCACCAAGTGAGGTTGCATCATTCATCAGGAACACAAATTTGCAAAACACGATTTAATTTTTTATAGCATGAAGATAACATGAAGGCATAGGGGGAAATAACCTTTTTTATGACTACCAATGTTTCCCATAGACAATATAGAACTAAAAAGCCAAAACAGGTAGGCTAAAAATTAACACTAATTAATACTTCAAAAATGCATTAATAAATAACAAAATAAAGATAACTGGGCTCCAAAAGTTGGACCTATCATCATCCTAGCCAGGGAGACCGAGTGGGCTGTCCTTCTGCGCTGATGACCGTAGACACGTGTGATCTAGGGCATGATATCATCATCACCAGATTAAGAGGCCACCCTCCAAAAATCTGTGGATCCATGAAGAACACAGTCGTCTTTTAATTCCCAAGCATAATAATCATTCATTCATTAGAGTTACATGAGGTCTTTTTATAAAGGAGTCGTAACCCTACAATAAAAGAAGGAAAAAAAAGGACTGGTGGTTTTATGGAACCCGTACCCAATGAGGACGATGTATTGTCTACGGGTATGGGGAGGGGAAGTAACACGTTATTTTTGTATCTGCTTTTCCTTCGATTTTCTTCCGGGTGGAAATGCTTGCTTTTCCCTCTAATTTGATCCCATTTACTCCTTTACTTGCTTACTTGGCATCATAGAACACCAAGTACATCCAATAGCAATCTTCCAAAATTCCATATAAAACAAGTGATCTAGCTAATGATCTGATGATCTGATTTGACCCGAACATGATCCAAGTACTTTCTAGCGAATTGATGACAGGATCTAAACATTTAAAATCCAACGGTCAAATCTTGCTATCTCGAAGATCTAGAGGTTAAAACTCATGACCAATCAAATCCAACGATCAAACCTCATGATCCATATTCCGAATTTGCTCTGAAGTCTCATCCAATATCTAGCAAGGTCATGGTCTCTTCGATCAGAAGTCATGAAGTACTCTGGTGTGATTCTGTTGTGCTATGATCTCGCATTTGTGTTAGCCTGCCCTGATCTCCTATCTGTGTAGGCCTGCTCTGATCTTGTATTTGTGTAGGTGGTGGCACCAACCACACGTCTAGGCTCAAGAGAGAGAAAGAGCAGTGGCCGGGAGAATAACATAGTTTAATAAACAAAACAAAAAACTCCCTCTGTGTTCAAACTCCTCCTGAATCTAACACTAAGTACAAGAAAAGAGAAACACAATATACATACTCCCAAAAAGTCTCTTTTTGTCATAAAGATAAAATTAGCAAAGGGTGTTCAAACACAGAAAACTAAACCACCCACATTAATATGAAATAAAAATGAGTGTATAACTAGAAATCTACCAAGTACAACTTTGTAAATGTGATAAAATATCATCAGAATAAAACAAATTACATCAAAAAAGAGTACATAGTAGAAACAAACTAACATTCAGTACTACACAACACAAAGACAATGCATCAAGTGCCTACAATGACAAACCAGAATTGACAAACAGACTCATACCGACACAAGCCAGAACTAAGTATGCATTGAGCCGGAGTCAGACAACATAACCACTTGGCAATAGACACGTAGTGGCGAAGAAAATGATAGTCCAGGTGATCCAGAAGATGACACCAATGGCCGTGAGTAACAGAAGTCCAAAGCTCATCCATAGCACCACCGCAGTACTCGACAGCAATGCGATGCAGAAATATCTGATCCGTAGCTGTACGATCACAAGAGGAAGATGAAACCGATGATATAACTGTTAAACACCAGAACGAAGGACATCATGGAGATGAATCTATAGATCCATGTCGTCCAGTAGTCCCAAAGAAAGAAACAGTCAATCTCATCATCAGTCAGGTGGCTGACTGTACCTCTCACGAATGCTGCCAGTAAGAAAGCAAGTCAAGCATTCCAGTTGTCACTTGGAATGTGACCATCGTCACAAAAGTTTCGGACGCGTGTTTACAAATCGGACGACTTCCCTCAGCCCTGAGAGATGAGGAGGTAAGGGATATGCTCAAACCAGAAATGAGAAGTCCGAAAAACAGTGTTATAGTATATTGTTGTATATCGAACAATATCTTGAATTCTATTTGATATTTTAGAAAGAAACATAAGTATAATATTTTAAGACCAAAGCATTACAAGAGTCACATATTTGATGGTCTATTGCTAATTGGTATGTGCTTGGATTGCTAAATGTGTAAATGCAATAAAGAATTGTCATGAATGCAACTTGGTATAATGAAGACCTTTGAATTGATATTTAATAAACGTACTCAGTTTTGTTAGAGGAGCATGTTCTAGGAGTATAAATAATAATTCTTCAATATATTTTTTTACTATGACTTTTATTTGGGCCGGCTTGGGCTTGAGAGAGACATCAAGAGTTTGGGTATGGGCAATCCATAACCAATCCAAACCGATCCGATTGACAAACTAATCCATTACCGACCCAGTCTAAACCCAATTGAAACCCACTAGGGGATAGGAGAGTTGGACAAGCAACTGATGCTTGGGTGAGGAGGTTGTGTGTTCGACTTAGAGGCACAAACCTACATAGGGATTAGTCCGAGCCAGAAGTGCGCCATTGCCTGAAATTGGTGCAATCAAATGGATGGGTTTAATTACGTCAACTGGTGCGTCAAGATCTCCCGTTTGTAGGGATGGGTTTAATTGGGTCAACTGGTGCGTCGGGATCCTCCGTTTATAGGGATGGACCCGTTAGCTCGTCTGGTTGATGAGACCTTTATTGTACTTCTAAGAGCATCTCTAGAAGATGACACTAATAGTCTGTGAGTCGGGTCGATCTGGGTCGGTCATGGATTGTCCATACCCAAACTTTTGGTGGTTCTCCCAAGCCCAAGTCGGCCCAAATAAAAGTCATAGTAAAAAAATTGTTAAAGTTTTATTATCTATATTCTACAACATGCTCCTCAAACAAAGCTGAGGAAGTTTTTTAAATGTCAATTTGAAGATCCCTTCATTATAACAAATTGCATTCATACCACTTCTTTATTGCATTCACACACATTTAGTAATCCATGCATATACCGATTAAAAACAGACCATCAAATAACTCTTATATATATATATATATATAATGCTTTGGTCCTAAAATAATATACTCATATGTTTCTTTCTAAAACGCCAGATGGAATTCAGGATGTTCAATATACAGCAAAATGCTATAACATTATTTTTCGGACTCCTCATTTCTAGTGTTAGCATGTCCCATATCTCCTCACCTCTCAGGGCTGAGGGAAATATTCCGATTTGCACACACGCGTCCCAAACCTATGTGGCGATGGTCATATTTTAGGCGATCGCTGGAATGCTAGACTTACTTTCTTGATGGCAACATTCCTGAGAGTCACATTGGGCCGTCTGACCGAGGTTGACAGTTTCTTTCTTCGGGACCATTGGATGATATGAATCTACAGATTCATCTTCATGTTGTCCTTAGTTTTGGTGTTTAGCAACTTATATCATAGGATTCGTCTCTATTCACGATCTTGCAGTTACGGAGCAGATACTTATGTGTCGACTGCCGAGTATTGCGGTGGTGCTATGGATGGTCTATTGAATTTTGGGCTTCTGTTACTCACGGCCATTCGTGTCATCTTCTTAGTTCTGGCCTGTGTCGGCTCGAGTCTGTTTGTCAGTTCTGGTCTGTGTTATTGTAGGATTTTAATACCTTTTCTTTGTGTTATGTAGCACTGAATGTTATTTTGTTTCTGTTATGTACTCTCTTTTGATGCAGTTTGTTTTATTATGATGATATGTTATAACATCTTCAAAGTTGTACTTGAGAGTTTTCTAGCTATGCACTCAATTTTATTTCATATTACTGTGAGTTGCTTAGTTTTATGTGTTTGAACACTCTTTTCTACTTTGTGACAAAATGGGAGAATTTTTGGGAGTTTGCATATTCTGTATCTTTCTTTTCTTCTGTTTAATGTTAGATTCAGGGAGAGTTTGAACACATAGAGTTTTTTGTTTTTGATTAAATTATGTTATTCTCTCGATCGCTGCTCCATCGACCCCCTTTCTCTCTCTCTTGAGCCTAGTCGTGTGGTTGGTTCCACCAACCGTTTTTTGGGTTTGTGGCTTATATGCCAAACCAAACCCACGCAAGAAATAGAACTGGCGCCCTGGGCGCCATTGTTGGCTCTCGCCTTGGGCAAAATATTGGCCCCCAGGGAGAAACCTAGAGTTGGGTGTGGCGATTTTCTATAGCCGACGCCCAGGACGAGATTTTGGTGCCCTGGGCACCTGCACAGCTGGAGGCGCGGGTTTGACTAGTTTTAGGGTTTCTTTTGGGACTATTTAAGGATACTTTGATTCCTCATATTGTCACGATATTGTGAGGGTTTTCTTGAGGAAAATTATGAGCGCCGTCTTGCTTCTGCCTTTTGGAAGATTGGTTTAGAATTGGATATTGGCTTGTTCAGAGGAGGATCAGAGCAATTTAGATGACAGATTCAGTAGAGGTGGAGGTGGCACTCTTTCTCAATTATTGTGTCCATATTCTTGGTGAATTTTCTCGTCATCCTTGGTACTCTATGAAGCTTTTGTAATCCTTGTAAGCCTGCTCCTATTGGTGTTAATAGAAAAGATCCCCCTGCTCCCCCGTTTGTGGATTAGCCCTGATTTGGGTGAACCATGTTAGATCTGCTTGTGATCTGGGCATGTTTCTTTTCCGCTTATTTATTTTCGTCGTAGCGTATTTGTTCTGTAACATGGTAGATCTCTAGTTCTAACCCTTGGTTGGTGATCCACTTCTGTTGGGGTGAACCATAAATTCATAACAATTGGTATTAGAGCCACGTGGGTTATTGCAAGAGATGATGTCAGTGAACATGAGTCACATGACTTCCAAGTACATGGTGGATCGCTTCGACAGAAGGGAAATTTTGGCCTTTGACAAAGAATGGTTATAACGATTCTTGTTCAACTAGGCCTGCATAAGGCTTCGCAAGAAAAGTCCAATAATCCAAAGGAGATAACAGATGCAGAGTGGGAAGAGATGGATCTGAAAGCACTGAACACAATCGTGATGTTCATCAGTGATGAGGCGATTTATAAGGTCATGAATGAGACGACGACCATGGCTTTTTGGGCGACGATGGAGTTAGTGTACATGACGAAGAACATGACCAACAAGTTGTATCTGATGCAGAAGCTGTATGGGCTTCGTATGGCTGAGGGGACATCAATGTTGGATCATCTAAATGAGTTCAATAAGATCATAGTGGATCTGACGATCGTCATGAGCGATGAGAGGCTGCGTGAGAAGGACAGAGCATTGATACTTCTTAATTCCTTGTCTTCATCCTATGAGCATCTAGTGACGACGATCGCGTATGGGAATGAGACTCAAATTGGAGAATGTAAAGTCAACACTCCTAGCTAGCGAGCATAGGAGGAAGTCACAAACTCATGTTGGAGATTCGAATGCCCTAGTCGCTAAAGGTAAGGATAGCGGTGGACAGAAGAGTTATGATGGGGGTGGAGGCGGTGCTGGAAAGCCCAAGCATTAGCCAAGATGTTGGCGCTGTGATGAGGTGGGCCATGTAAGAAGTAACTGTCCGAAGCGATTGCAGAAGCAGGACGGTGGGGAATCTTCTAGTACAGTGACAATGGTCTCTGCTGATAGCGGTTATGTTATTGATGAAGCCCTAACTACATTAGATGGTGGTAGTTGTGGTCTTGATGATGGATGAGTCCTAGATTCAGGGGGGCCACTTTCCATATCTATTCGAGACCCGAGTGGTTCAGTTCGGTGATGGCTCTGAGCGTGAGGTCACCGGTGAGGGAACTATGAAAATCCGGAGTCACACGAAAATAATGAGGATGTTGAAATGAGTACGGTATGTACCTGAATGCGCAAAAATTTGATCTTATTGGGTTTGCTTGACTCTGAAGGCTGTGGGTATTCAACTCGAGGTGGAGATCTGAAGGCTACAAGAAGTAACAGTGTTTTGCTGAAAGGTTGGATGGAGGCTAAAGCAAAGACCTCAAATTGTGGTTGTGGAAGACCGGAGGTGTGGACTCGATCATGGCTCGAGTCTGTATATGTAGCAATGGTGTTTCTGCTAGACCCTAGGGAGAGGGGGTGTAAAGAGGGGAGATTGTTGGGTTTGTTGCTCATATGCCAAACTGAACCCGTGCAGGAAACAAAACTGGCGCCCTGGGCGAAAACCCGAGAGAACCAGCATATTACCAAGGTGGAGATTGTTGGGTTTGTTGCTCACTACGGTCGCGGCCACCTCTGGGCCGTCTCTCTCTCTCTCTCTGTGTGTGTGCACCTTTGGCTCGGATTAATCCCTCCGGGAGTAAAGACCAACCTACTCGGAATTTCCCACAACACTCCTAGGTAAATATAGTGGGGGGGGGGAGGAGTCAAACATACGACCTCCTCATCCAAGCATCAGTCCCAAAATCCACTTGTTCTAAATTTGATCCTCCTGCACTCAAGTGTGTGCTCCTTGGCTACTCACCTGCTCAAAAAAGTACATGTGCTATAATGCTCCCACCATACGAAGGTTAGGAACTAATTCTTTTAAGATGTGCAATATTTCTCTTCCATCAAGACACCTTTGTAGGGGGAGATTATGAGAGTGAAGAATCGTTTATACCCTTAACTTGTTGAAGATTAAAAACCCATCCATGATGGTGACACCAGCGAACAAGGGGATTCATGTGTACTATAGGTGCCCCAAACCCGTTAAGCATCTCTCGGATGCAGTGTCAGCTTCGCCGGTATTGCCTCTCCACCTATAGATGACTTAGACCTCCCCATTGCTAGCCCTCACATCTGCGCTCTAGGCCTACCACTTACCAAATCCATACAAAATTTTCGACGATCAAAACTCATGATCATTATTCCGTATTTGCTCTGAACTCTCATCCAATATCTAGAAAGGTCATAATCTCTCATTTGATCTCTGATCTGAAGTCCTAAAGTACTCTAGCGTGATCATGTTGAGCTCCTAGCTTGCATTTGCGCTGAAGGCCTGCTTGGATCTCCATCAGACCTTAGACCTACCATTTCCCAAATCCAAACACTTTCACCAACCACCTTCAGTATTTCAGTGTGATTGTTTTATCCATGCCCCCAAACCCACTTGATCTAAATTTGATCCTCTTGCAATCACCTGCTCAAAAGAGTACAAGTGCTATAATCCTCCCACCATACGAAGGTTAGGATCTAGTGATGTCTCTTTATTTGAAGATGTGCCCTATTTCTCTTCCATCTAGACTCTTCTTTAGGGGGAGAATATGAGAGTGAAGAATCATCTATATCCTTAACTCGTTGAAGATTAAAACCCCCATCCATTATGACACCAATGAACTAGTTGAGAAGGAGCTTCATGTGCACTATAGGTACCCCAAACCTTTGAACCATCTCTCGGTTGCAATGTCAGCTTCGCCAGGTATTGCCTCTCCATCTATAGATGACTTAGACCTTCCCATTGCTATTAGATCCTATATCCAATTCTCTTTTATATACTACCTTATCACCATCATATTGCAACTTTGTATTTTCCTTGTCCGTTCTTATACCACTCAGTGCATCAGAGGATCTTGCTCAACAATGCTAGAGGCCTGCCATTTGTGACATGATGAAGCCCTTGAGAAAAATGAGATTTAGGAACTAGTTGATCTCCCGAAGGGATGTAAATGGCTTTTCTCCATCAAGTACTAGGTGGGCAAGTGGAAAGATACAAGGCAAGGCTTGTTGCAAAACGATTTAAATAGAATCATGGGATTGACTTCCATGAGATCTTTGATTCAATAGCAAAGATGAATACTTGTAGGGGGATTCTCTCTCTAGCAGTGAATCAAACATTGGGTGTCGCATCGGCTAGGTTAAAAAATACTTTCATTCATGGAGATCTATTGTAAATGGTGAATATGGAAGCACCTCGTAAGTTCCGTTTATCCACAAAGCAAGGGAAGTATGTAAATTGAAAAAGGCCTTGTACAGATTAAACCAATCTCCTCACTTGTGGTTTGCAAGATTCAATGGATTATGGGAAAGGAAAGCTATGTCCAGGGTCGGGCAGACCACTCTCTCTTTATCGAGCATCGGAAGGACAAGGTAACAATATAGTGTATGTTGATGATATGGTCCTGACAGGGTCTGATGGAGGATGTCAAAAGGCTTAAAATTAATTGGCGCAAGAGTTCCAAATTAAATATTTGGGACCACCGAGGTATTTTTTGGATGCTAAGGTTGCTAGTCCAGAAAAGGAGAGAATTTTATATCACAAAGGTAGTGTCCTAGATTTGTTGGAAAGATGGGGATGCTCGGATCCAAACCATTGATTGCACCCCTAGAACAAAATCACAAACTAGCAGAAGAAAGTGTTGAGCTACTTGATTATGTAGGGATGTAAAAAAAATAAGTTGGCAGGCTTATCTCTCTCTTTTACCAGTCCTAACATAGCGTATGTAGTGGTTGTTGTCGGCCAATTTATGCACTCACCAAGGACATCTCATATGGAGGTTGTTCACAAAATTCTCAGATATCTGAAAAGCTTTGCCTGGTGAGGTAATTGTGTTTGGAACTTCGGATGTCATGGCCATCTTAAGGTTGAGGTTTACACTGATGCACATACTGAGTAAGATCCATATATGACAGAAGATCGACTAAAATTTTTTGTATTTGTTGGGCGAACTTGATTTTGTGGAGTAAGAAGCAAGAAGGTGGTGGCTAGATCTAGTGAGGATGCTGAGTTTTGAGTCATGGCTCATGGAATTTGCAAGTTGTTATGGGAGAAGATTCTCATGAAGGAGTTCAGATCTCCAGTGAGTACAGCCATGTAACTTCACTGGGACAACAAGGTAGTCATCAATATCGCTCATAACCCAATTTAACATGATTGGACCAAGCGTATAGGAGTCTACTGCACTTCACAAAGGAGAGGATCAAGTAGGGGAAATTTTGTTACCTTATGTCAAGTTGGACTACCAATTAACTGCATTTGAACCAAGGAGTGCCTAACTATAGGCTTCTCTTTATTTTGGGTAAGAATATGACTTTGATTATCCCTCTCTATCTCTCTATCCCATCTCCTCTCACTATCTCCAACCTATGCAAACCGAAGAATATGCACTCGTTGGCATGCAATTGAACAGGAGATGAATCATGATACCTATGATCAACTTGTGAATCTTGTAATAGCTTTATCGTTTGTACTGACCATTGGTATGTTCAGTGTGTTATTCAAACCACGATTGAGAATTTTGGTCCGGGTTTTGACCCAAAAAAAAACAAACCAGTTCGAGTGGTTTGGGCTTGGGTTCGTCCGTTTTGTATTATATATATATATATATATATATATATATATATATATATATATATATATATATATATATATATGGAAAATGGGTTCCTATGATATATCATAGGGAGTACCCTATGACATATGGTGAATTAGTAACCCTAGAATATTTATAATGTTCTGATTTTTAATGAGGATGATCACCCTATCATAGATAGGACACCCACAAAAAATCGGCACCTTCTAAAACTTCTAAGGGCATTAAATATGTTTTTCAAATTAACGGTTAAAATGAATGGCCGATAAAGCTTCTAGCATTTTATATCCCAACAAGTTTTAAAATGCTTTGATTTTTTGTAGACATTCTATCTAAGGTAAGGTGATCACCCTCAAAAAAATTCAGCACATTCTAAACATTCTAGCATTATTAATTCATCGTATGTCATAGGGTACTCCCTATGACATGTCATAGGAACCCAACACTCTCTCTCTATATATATATATTAAAAATGAAAATTTAGAAATCCACATTTGATTTAGCTACTTTGAGTCTCGTTTGATTGATATGGGATTGTTGCCAGCAATTCTGATCTAATTAAGGTTTAATTCTTCCTATTCACACCTGATTCGACCAAATCAGGTCTGATTCAGCCTAATTGGTATTTGATCTAGCCAATTTTGTAGAACCAGCCCCTAACTCACCTGTTATAGACGCATGAATGGGTTATGATAGGAATCACCGATGTCCCTTAGTGAATGCTTTAGTTGATTCTCAATCCGATGACGGATAAGTTAGGTTGGCTTTTAGGGCACAATTCCAACAATGGATAGCATCAAAGAATGTGTTTTGAGTGGTTGAAGTGTCCGACGGACAATTTGCCCTTTTGTCTATAGAGTCAATGAGTCATGCAGCTTTCAAGGCTCTTGTGTGGCTTCTGTGACTGTCCTCAACTGCTCTCCTCTACATCATGAACGTGGTAAACATCTTCTCATCTTTCTTCCCCACTTCAGACTACTGCATAAATTTAGCCCTTACTGAAATCTTTCCAACATTATCCACAAGAATCGGGACCCTATTTGCTGGTTGATGCTGTTGTTTGGTGAGGCAGGGGAACCTCTGATATTGGCAAGCATGCGGTTGTCTACAAGTCAGAGAAGCGAGCGGAGCTAGAAGCGCAAGGATACAGGATCCACGGGAACTCCGGCGACCAGTGGAGCGACTTGCTCGGCTCCCCAATGGCCAAGCGATCCTTCAAACTCCCAAACCCCATGTACTACATTGGATGATATGATCCAGATTTGATGATTGATTCGAAGGTATCCAATGTTCATAATAATTCATTGTGACCAGGTTGGTATGCAAGGAAATTCCCAAAAAACCATGGTTTTAAACATTCTCCGAATAGCGTAACTTTGGATTAACCAGAAAATGGTGGTCCCCAGTAATATAATTTATAGTCTGGTCGGCATGCCTAACTGCTGTATTTATTTTCTGGAGATGCTATTCAGCCCGAAGGTTTTCCTGATTCGGCTCGGCCCAATTGACGTGGTTGCATACGACTGGTAGTTAACATTCAGGTCAACCCAACCATGGCCACGTCAATCGGGCTAAGCTGATCGGGAAAGCCCTTGCGGCTTAATAGCATTTCTCTTATTTGTGGCATTTAATAGGGTTTAAAGAAGGATAGGCCCGTGGGGTATGAGATGGGGCAGGGCGTGGGGTAAGTGCCGGGCATATTTGTCATCCAAAAAAATTATAGGTAAAGGAAGGGGTAATCTACGGAAAGTGGGTAATGTTAAGTAATTTTGAGGGGTGAATAAAATTACCCAAAAATTATTTATTATTGTCGCAGTTGAAGGCTTCAAACCTTAGTCTCTCTTGTGTGTGGATGCTAAAAGGTCCTGCTCGAGCCAGACATACATGTGTTGGAAATTAACCGTTCTAAACTAGCAAATTTAGGATTTAATCAAATTATTAATATCAAAATTGATTAGCAAATGTTATTTTCACAAACAAGGACAAGTCACAAATTTCTTTTAGGAATTGTTTGCCAAGGCAGAGCGGGTTCTATGGAACCGTCATTCACCTTGCCGAACTTTTCTAAAAGAGAGATACAATCTATCTAAAATATATCTAATTATTTAGATTTCTCTATTAGATACAAGTCGATTATTTTAGATCTAATATCAGGACAAAAGAAGAGTTAGAAAACTCTGGCCTGTGGTCGAAGCGTGCTAGGCACTGTCCCAAGAATCTTATTGCCCCCCTCGTGCGGGTCTCGTGGCAATTGTTCTCGGAGATACGGCGACCCCGGTCAGGCGACCTCCTTCTCGTCGGCACGACTCCAAGAAGGCTTTGCGAACCTCGTAGACTTTCAGGAACCCAGCGACTCGATGACGACTTCTCGAGGCCGGGAGGCAGCACCGCAGCAAAGCTTTGGTCCGAGAGAGGGAGTCTCTTCGGAGCAAAGGGGCAGCACCACAGCAACACGACCAAGAGAATGGGAGAGAGAGAGAGACAGTAAGCAGGGATGAATTCCGAAATTCGGACTGTAAGAATCCCATGGCTGCACCGGGCCTTATATAGGCCTCGGGCTGTTAATGGGAGGCTGAAAGAGGGGAGCGGTTAATGGGCTGCGATTAAGCCCATTAACCTCGCACGTTACAGCTCGCAGAGAGCAGTCTCGTAACGGCTCGCATGCAGCAACGGGTCGCATGCAAAACGGCTAGTAGCCAAAAAGGAATTTAATAAATGCGGGAGGACTTAATAGCAAAAAGCAAAAAGAGGGCAGGTGCGGACCAGCCCATTTCGGAGGTGCTATCGTGTCCGGGTCCGCGGGCGCACACACACGCGCCGCCCAGCCCATGCCCAAGCCCAAGCCCGGCCCGGCTCGGCTCGGCACGGCACGCACGCGCGCGCGTGTGTGAGCTAGTGGAGCCCCTCCTCTAGTGTGATGACTAGTGGAGGGAAGTGGGCAAAGCCTTATATGTTGGTAGGGGATTTCTCCCCTTACCGATATGGGACTAAAATTCCATTGCTTTGTGTGGTTTTAAGACACACACCCAACAATCCCCCACATGTGTTTAAAACCACTAAATATTAAATAATTTAAAAAATTCAAAATATAAAGTAAAAGGACTTTGCTGGATTCCTTATACTACGCAGTAGGTGTAGGTACCTTCCGGTTTGAACCTCCACTTAGTACAGTTGTATACATCCGTGAGGACTTGGTGGACTACGCCTTGAACCAGTCTCATTTATCGGGTTTCTACAAGTAGTACACGTAGTACAGTTTTCGATGGTTCTAAGCGGGTTGCGCTATTAATGGCCTTGCGCAGATATCTTTTCTTGTATGTTTCTAGGGAGCAGCCCTGGTCCCAGAGTTGCGGCCTCACAACGACATACATATAGGTAAGTCCTAATAGGGGTGTGAGCAAGGCGACACCCCGCCTCATGGGTCTTGGACTTATTAAGAGTTTTAAACTCATCCTAACCCTTGCTTTTAATAAGCACTGACGTCATAGGGACGGGAGCATTATTCAGTGCTCCTCATTTTCAATCACTACTACAGTTTGTTTCTACCCATTGAACCTCCGTGAGGTTGGGTTCCCACTGCGGTGATCTTTCTTATGGGCTTAATCCCATCCCCCTCGACGATTCTAAGACCACTGTCCTAGATAGGCCCTTAGTTAGATGATCCGCCAAATTCTTTTCGGATCTAACAAAGTCTAGGGCAATTATTTGATTTTTCATCTTATATCTGAGAGATCTATGTCTCACTTTCAGATGTCGATTTATTTTCACATCAGCGTTTTCTTGATTACATTTATCAATAGCTGATCGACAATCACAATGGATAGATATAGCCGGTAAAGGCTTTTCTATCAATGGGATCTCATATAGAAGATCTCGAAGCCATTCTGCTTCTGTGCTAGTGGTATCTAGCGCTATCATTTCTGATTCCATGGTACTCCTAGCTATAACAGTTTGTTTGGTGGATTTCCAAGATATGGCTCCACCTCCTAGTAGGAATACATATCCGGTTGTGGACTTAATATCTATTGAGTCACTAATCCAGTTAGCATCAGAGTATCCCTCTAATACAGCTGGATATCCACTATAGTGTAGACCGTATGATATGGTTCCCTTAAGATATCTAAAAATTCTTTCTAACGCATTCCAATGGGATAAATTCGGGTTAGACGTATAACGACTAAGTCTATTTACCGCGTAAGCGATATCGGGTCGAGTATAGTTTGCTAGAAAACCTAGCGATCCTATGATTTGAGCATACTCGCTCTGTAGTCTAGGAAGTCCAGTATTCTTTGTCAGATGGGTATTTGGATCATATGGTGTGGATACCGGTTGGCAATCGGGGTCGTAAAATTTCCTAAGGATTTTCTCGACATAGTGGGATTGGGATAACACTAAACCATTGTCCTTCCTAATGATCTTAGTGTTCAAAATAACGTCGACTTGTCCTAAATCTTTCATGTCAAAGTTTTGGGACAAAAAATGTTTGATATCATTTATGATTTGTATGTTTGAACCGAATATCAGAATATCGTCAACATACAAACATAAGATGACAACATTATTACCATCTACTTTATGGTATACACATTCATCCGTTGTGTTGATATCAAATCCATAGGATAAGATAACTTCATCGAATTTCATGTGCCATTGTTTTGGGGCTTGTTTAAGACCATAGAGGGATCGAATTAACTTACACACCTTTCCCTCTTGTCCAGGTGCAGTAAATCCCTCGGGTTGGTCCATGTATATTTCCTCATTAAGGTCGCCATTCAAGAAAGCAGTCTTAACATCCATTTGATGTATGACTAGCTTATAGATTGAAGCTAAGGCGATGAGGATCCTAATCGTGGTTATCCTAGCGACAGGAGAGTAGACATCAAAGTAGTCTACCCCTGGTTTTTTGCATCTGTATAGGTGGAGGGAGAGTTCTCCACCATAAGTGCATAGAAGTCATCAAAGACTTTCTCTACACGGGCACGTTTACTCCTCCTAGGTTCGGTTTGGGTTACCGGTTCAGTCTGGTTTTCAGGTTCTAATTGGACTTCAGGTTCGATCTGAGTCACCTGATTAGAACTAGAGGCCTGATTATTGGTATTAATCCTAGTGTTGATCCTAGTCTTATAAGGGAAGACATTTTCGAAGTATGAAGCATCTCTTGCTTCGATTATGGTGTTATTGGCTATTTCGCTTATTTCAGAGTTAAACACTAAAAAACGATTAGCGTTACTTTCTGAAGCGTAGCCAATAAAGATGGCATCTACAGTCTTAGGTCCTATCTTCTTCCTTTTGTTATCAGGGATTTTTACCTTAGCTAGGCACCCCCACACTTTTAGGTATTCTAAGTTAGGTTTCCTATGTTTCCATACTTCGTATGGGGTCAAGTCATTATGTTTGAATGGAATGCGGTTAAGGATAAAACAAGCCGTCATTAAGGCTTCCCCCCACAAGTTCTCTGGCGCTCCAGAGCTTAGTAACATGGAATTGACCATGTTCATTAGGGTTCTGTTTTTCCTCTCCGCTACACCGTTGGATTGGGGAGTGTAAGGAGCTGTGACTTCATGGAGTATTCCATAGTCATCACAGTACTCACTTAACTCATTTGAGGTGTACTCCCCTCCTCGGTCTGACCTAAGGATCTTAATGGTTTCGTCTAATTGGTTTTCAACCAGAGCTCTGTAAATTTTAAATTTACTGAGAACTTCATCCTTAGTTTTAATAAGGTATAGGTGGCAATATTTTGAAGCGTCATCTATGAACGTTACAAAATATCTATTGCCACCTCTCGAGGTTCTCCCAGAATCACAGACATCGCTGTGAATTAATTCAAGTATATGGGAGTCTCGATCGATGGTTTTAAAGGATTTCTTAGGTAGTTTGGCTTCTACGCATATCTCGCACTTGTCGAGATTCCTAGTATCGGATTTAGGAATAATATTTAAGGTCATGAGTTTCTTAATAGAATTATAATTTACATGACCTAGTCTTTGGTGCCAAGTGACCGAAGACTCAACATTCAGAATTGTAGACGAAGGATTAAAGACATTTAATTTAAATAAGCCATCACAAAGAAATCCTTTTCCAATAAAATTCATTCCTTTAGTTATTACAACTTTATTGGACTCAAATACAAGCTTATAGCCCTGTTGGACTAATAAGGACCCACTAATTAAATTCCTCCTAATCTCCGGAACGTGGTGGACTCCGCGCAGGGTCAGGGTCTTCTCCGATGTCAGCTTCAGGTCGATCCGTCCTATCCCTAGCACACGAGCCTCAGCATTGTTCCCCATGCTTACAGCTCCTCCACCTGAGACCTGATAGGTGGAAAACAAAGATTGATCAGAGCAAACATGAATGTTAGCTCCTGTGTCAATCCACCAATCAAATGCTTGAAAGGTCATGTTAACTTCAGGGGTGAAGAGAACAGACCTGAAAGCGGTCCCAGAAGAGCCAGCTCCAGAGGTCACCATGTTGACTTGAGAGCCGGGTGGCATTTGACCATTTCTTCTTGGATTTGGAGGTGGTGCTGTCTTCTTGTAGAAGCATTGGTTGGCCATGTGGTTGGTCCGACCGCAGACATAGCAGCAACGCACTCCTTCCTTCTTTTGGTCCTTGGGATGGTTTGGGTTATGGTTGCTATGGTAGGGCTTCTTGGTATATGGCTTAGGCTTAGGGTGGAAGGGTTTCTTCTGGAACTTATGTCTAGGTTTTTGGAATGGCTTAGACGGTTGACCCTCTATGTTGTTGACCTTAGGTTTGGATTCAGAGGATCCCTTTTCCCTGAGCCTATGTTGCTCCTCAATTCTAATAGAGTTTAGAACTTGAGTTAGGGTTAGGTCACCTTGGGTATGACTTAGGTGTTTAGAAAACTCGGACCAAGAAGCGGGGAGTTTATCTATAAGACAGGCTATTTAGAAGGTTTCATCAAGGGTGGAACCATTAGTCTTCAGATGTTGGACTAGGTTCTCAAACTCATGAATCTGATCATTCATGGGTTTGGAGTCAACCATTTTGAAGCTGTTGAAGTCAGACGCTTTGAAGCGTTTTACTCCAGCATCATCTAGGCCATACTTACGCTCTAGGGTATCCCATAAGTCCTTAGGGTTTTGAATGGTATAGTAGATATCATATAGCCTATCAGATAAGGCTCCTAGGATCCTATGAAGGCCATGGTAGTTGATTTCTTCTGGGGTCCTAGTGGGAATACCAGAAGTTGGTTCAGATTCAGGTTGTGAAGTGGAGGCTCGGGTGCGACGAGTTTGGCTAGACCCGTTGGATACTCCTGGTGCGGTTTCACCTATGGCTGACATTAACCCAAGTGTGGTTAGCCAGAATCGCATCTGGTTTTGCCACCTCTTGAAGTTAGACCCGTCAAACTTCTCGGGTTTGGCACTAAGGGTTTCACGGTTTGGTGAGGCCATTTTGGACCAAAGTAAGGAGTTGTAATCTGTGGATTGAAAAATAAGTTTTGTCAATTTTAAAGTACACCTAGATAGATTCGACTTTTAGAAGTCCAAATGAAACTTCCAAATCCTAACGGCCAGATGGGCTCCAGGTAGGAGGTGGAGCACTAGGCTCGCTCAAATACCAAGCTACCTTGGGCAATTTAATGCCGGTTTGACAAGCCTTTCTAGACACCGTAGGCAGTGGAATATTTCAATGACGACTTTTAGTCTTTTCTATAATCTATGCTTCTAATTTACTTTTGTAGAAAATAGTTTTGTAATTAGTAGCAACTAATAGGTAGCACGAAATAAAGACTAATAGATGATCACGTAGGCTAACTTAGTGAGCACGTTGCAAAGAAAACAACTTATGAACGATTAAATTACAATAAGATTCTTGGATTGTTGGAAATTAACCGTTCTAAACTAGCAAATTTAGGATTTAATCAAATTATTAATATCAAAATTGATTAGCAAATGTTATTTTCACAAACAAGGACAAGTCACAAATTTCTTTTAGGAATTGTTTGCCAAGGCAGAGCGGGTTCTATGGAACCGTCATTCACCTTGCCGAACTTTTCTAAAAGAGAGATACAATCTATCTAAAATATATCTAATTATTTAGATTTCTCTATTAGATGCAAGTCGATTATTTTAGATCTAATATCAGGACAAAAGAAGAGTTAGAAAACTCTGGCCTGTGGTCGAAGCGTGCTAGGCACTGTCCCAAGAATCTTATTGCCCCCCTCGTGCGGGTCTCGTGGCAATTGTTCTCGGAGATACGGCGACCCCGGTCAGGCGACCTCCTTCTAGTCGGCACGACTCCAAGAAGGCTTTGCGAACCTCGTAGACTTTCAGGAACCCAGCGACTCGATGACGACTTCTCGAGGCCGGGAGGCAGCACCGCAGCAAAGCTTTGGTCCGAGAGAGGGAGTCTCTTCGGAGCAAAGGGGCAGCACCACAGCAACACGACCAAGAGAATGGGAGAGAGAGAGAGACAGTAAGCAGGGATGAATTCCGAAATTCGGACTGTAAGAATCCCATGGCTGCACCGGGCCTTATATAGGCCTCGGGCTGTTAATGGGAGGCTGAAAGAGGGGAGCGGTTAATGGGCTGCGATTAAGCCCATTAACCTCGCACGTTACAGCTCGCAGAGAGCAGTCTCGTAACGGCTCGCATGCAGCAACGGGTCGCATGCAAAACGGCTAGTAGCCAAAAAGGAATTTAATAAATGCGGGAGGACTTAATAGCAAAAAGCAAAAAGAGGGCAGGTGCGGACCAGCCCATTTCGGAGGTGCTATCGTGTCCGGGTCCGCGGGCGCACACACACGCGCCGCCCAGCCCATGCCCAAGCCCGGCTCGGCACGGCACGCACGCGCGCGCGTGTGTGAGCTAGTGGAGCCCCTCCTCTAGTGTGATGACTAGTGGAGGGAAGTGGGCAAAGCCTTATATGTTGGTAGGGGATTTCTCCCCTTACCGATATGGGACTAAAATTCCATTGCTTTGTGTGGTTTTAAGACACACACCCAACAACATGTCCCTTAAAAAAAAAAACCCTGCCATATGCGGAGACATAGGGTGGGGATTTCATGGCAGTTGTTGAGTTCAAGCATTTGGACCGTTGATGGAAGATTAAAGAGTTGTCCGATTGTGGTGCATTGATACCCTTCTTACAAACAATGAGATAGTTCCCTTTCACTTACATATTATTGAATGGTCCAGATGCCTCACTCAACATTTGCAGTGAAATTTTCATGCAACAAAAAAACGTGGACTTAGTGATAGCTCCCTGACAAAGGAATCAACTTGCAATAAGCCCTCCTATAAATCGTATTGCAATAGCTTCCTCCCGAAATCCCATCGAATCAAATAGGAAAAAAAGGATAATAACACCCAGCCCAAGTTCATTAAATTTATATTACCTGCCATCAACTTAACACAAATCATTTTTTACATGAAAATCAATAGAAATCACTCTAGATTGTCGATTCTGTATATTTTCATCAAATTTTTTTTCTTTTTTGTCAACTGACCAAATAGTTACTTTTTTTGTGCGATATAGAATCAGTTTGGTTTTGCATAGTTAAAAGTATTTTTTGTCATAAAAAAAATCATATTGTAACCAGATGAGGGAAAATACCGCTACAATCAATCGACAATTAAAATATTTTACCATATCAAATTGTTACCCTTTGCTAATAGATTGTTACTTTTTTACTACAATTATTACACTTTATGTGCAGGGTTAAAATTACCATTTAAAAAGTTTCATTATTATATGTGCGTAGCAGAAGATGCCCGCGTTAGCCAAAGCAAACAGATTTTTGCTCTTTACCAATTGTTACTTTTCAACTACGATTGTTATACTTTATATGTTGCGGTAAAATTGTTATTTAAAAATTTTTGTTATTACATGTGTGCAAGAAAAAAGAGCTTGTGTTAGCCAAAATCCAACTAGAGGTGCTTATTGTTAAGTTTGAACTTTACATATCCTTAACGTTAAACGGAATCTTTTTTAAGGAGCTAACGTTAATAACCCCAAAAAAGATTTTGAATTTATCAAATGCCATGGTAATCCATGGGGACAACATTGGAGCTCGCTATGGATGATGCTAGACTAGTATGGAGATCAAACATTGATTCAGGGGCATGATGCATGGCAATGGATAGTGGAAGTCAGATCCTTCGGTGGCCCAGCACGAGTGACCTGGTCAGACACAAGTGGGTTTGGAGCCCAGGTTCCTAGCTAGACCCAATAGTCACCACAACAGGGCGTACAACGTTAAGGATCCAATTGCCCACCCGAACGTACCATCACTAGCTACCCAATAGTCGCCACAACAGGGCGTACAACGCACGAGCGAAGGGTCCAGCTGATCCTACCGAACACGCCTCACACGAGCGCCAGTAGCCGAATAGAAGAGCGGAGGAACACATAGGACATAGCAGCGGATAAAGGCAGTGATGAGTCGGACAAGTGCAGTGATGGGGAACATTAATTGGAAATCCCTATGAAGGGTGAGAGCCCCTAGTTAGGGCCAGATGGCCCAGATCATTCATGTGGAAAGCTTCTCAAACTCAGAATACTTTAATATCCTCATACCCCGTCATAAATGTTTACAGACTCTTTACATATACCCCATCATAAATTAAAATTATGACAAATGGAGGGACGAGAGAATTCAAACATTTTAATAGATAATGGTTTATATACTCTTTACATACCCCATCATAGTTGTATGTAGATAAAGATTTACAGACTCTTTGCCTGGCGGTCGGGACTGAGTGCGGTTCACCAATCGGCCTGGGTGCGAGGGATGGTTGTGTTTGGTTTTGTGAGAGTTTGTAAAGATTTTTTGTGGTTGAATGGTGTTGAGAATAGTCCCACATCGATAAATGGGTGGGAAGCTCTGTTGGTGTTGCCATTTCCGGGTAAGCACCCGGCTGAGATATTTGGGGGAGACTGGCTTCCCCAGAAGCTGACCAATCAAGGCATTGGCCCACTCCGCACGGGACTCCTCTATCAGCTCCGAAGGGAGTCGGAGAAGACCATCCACCGGGGAGGGTAGATCCACCAAATCCTCGGGAGAAACCACATCTGAGTCCGCCGGACCTTTGGAGGCCAAGAGATCAAACCACCGCCGCCCAGGAGAGGAGACGCCCACCGCCGGAGAACCTCGATCGGGAACCCTAGACGAGACAGGGACCGGGACTCCGCCACCACCCGGATCGTGCACCTCGATGCCGTCACAATCCATGATGGCCCATATACCCTCAAGTAGGGGTGCAAGTCGGTTCGATTCGGTTCGGTTTAGCCTCAAACCAAAACTAACTCAACCTAGGGTCGGTTTCAACTTTCCCAACACGGAACCAAACCATTGACCTATTGAACCAACCCAACCCAACCCATAAAAAGTTCGGGTCGGATCGGGTTTAAGACTTTTTTTTGGGCAATCCGAAATCAAACGAAGGAAAACAAAAATAATATACCTAGCCTCTAAAAAGTGGAAACGATTCAGACAAAGGTATCGTGAAAAATGGGACATTCAGACACTTGCATCAAGAAACAAACAAGAAAGCATACTAGTGACTCCAACAAACCTATTGCAAAGCTTTTCAACAAGACCATTCATTTGCTTATCCTAAAGATGGATTAGAAACGAAGTGTTTAAGTGATCAGTATAACATGTATTTGAATCAACACCATCGGTAAGCTGAATGCATATCTTACCAAAGTATTAAGTAATACAAAGTCGGGTCGGGTTGGGTCATACAAACCTATATCCATAACCGAACCGATTTAGATCGGGTCTGCTAATAACGAAACCGGATCCGATCCAGTATAAACTAGAAAACCGACCCAAACCAACCCAATGCGGTCGGGTCGGGTCGGTTCTCGGTTTGACCCGGACCAAGTTGCACCTCTACCCTCAAGGGATTTCGTTTCGACCACCCAGAGCCCTAGCTTTGCTTGACCCATAACATAGTCCGGCTTGAATGTTCGAGCCCAGCCCAGCTCGAAGCAGAAGCTAACTTTTGCCCAAATTGGGCCCTGCTCAATGGGCCTCGGGCTGGCTCGAGCCCATTAACAGCCCTATCCTTCCATTATCCATTGCCAAGCATCATGCCCTGAATCAACGTTTGATTTCCAGACTAGTCTATCATCATCCATAGCTAGCTCCAATGTTGTCCCCATGGATTGCCATGGCATTTGATAAGTTCAAAATATTTTTACCCATAAAGACAGTCTTCTTTGTAATTCACAACTTTAGGGCAAGAATGATTAATTAACATCAATCTCAACACAGCATTAGCATACACTCATCCTCTTTTTGGACATCATATATAGCTTGATCCATATACAATTAAGGGTAAATTACACATTGCCCCCACTGAGGTTTATTTAGTTCCAAAACATCTCTAAAGCTTGAAATGTTAGCATAATACAGGTGTGTTTGTGCAGCGGCAGGAGTGCAAGGACGACCACCCCCATCTCTACAGGCTTTGTGGATCTCTTGGCACCGGGGCTATGTTCGTTGGAGACAGCGAGATGAGTGGGATGTTCTACGGCTTACATGGTTTGGCATGTGTGGCGATAGCGCAACGCTAGAGTCTTCTCCAACAAACGTCGCTCGATGGATGAGGTGGTTGGGTGTATTCGATATTTTGCGGTCAAGTGGAGCGTAGGTATGCATGCTGACCTCTCGGGTAGCCTTCATGTAGTATATAATCGTCTCAACAGGAGGGTTCTCAAAAAAAAAAAAAATATATTGAAGGAAAGTAGAATGTAGGTTTTTTAACTATAGGAGGGGGGTAAGTGTTTTTGATCTAAACTTTCAGAGGGGCAAAGTGTAATATACCCTATATAACATGGCACGACGGTTTTGTGCTAACTAGGACAAAATGGAACCAAAAACTGACTAGACAAAAAGGAACAAACTGACTAGATAAAAATAGACAAATCCAGCCGTCGATCAAAATTCAATTATTTATTTTTATATTTTTAAAATTTTATAATTTTAGAAAAAAGGAAGATGATAAAGAGGGATGAGAGAGAGAGAAAATCCTATAAATTGTTCTCTTGCATGGCCATTCAACATACAAAGAGAAAGATAGAAAGAGAGTATCACATATTAAATGATTATTACCATATTAGCTCCCTTTGTTGGTTGTGCATTAATACCATATTAGCATACTAGCAAAGAAGGTCATAAAGGGATGAGAGAGAGAGAGAGAGAGAATCTCATAAATCTCTTGACTATGCAAACCATATTAGCCCCTAATAACCCAATGGTGCGATGGTAGCTGTCCGATTGTGCTTGCTTATATGCAGAGACCATATCAATGAACCCATCGATCTAGCTGTGGTTGTTGGGTTCAGAGAGAGCAACCAACGCTAATCTCCTCCCCGGCTTCGATATCCACCGTTTATCTGTATCAATAGAATGATGATCCACGCTGAGCTTTGAGTTTATGCGGGGTCTTGGAATAGATCCCCTATTCGTCACCGTGAAGTCGCGTTATTCGGTACCATCTTCAATCGAACGGACTTAAGACGACCACATGCAAATTTATACTCAACTGGACAGAGGTCACTGACAACCCCGCCGTACGATCACACGAGGGGACGCTCACGTGCCAACATCCAAATCGTCCGGCATCACAAGGTCCACAACCTGCGACTACATATGAAGAAAGTACCAGCAAGCAATAACATCCCAATAGACTGTTTACATGAACACAGGATGAGCGGTCTACATACTCACTAGGATAAAATGAAACAAAAAGCCGACTAGATAAAAATGAACGTTGACTAGATAAAACACTCTATCTCTCTCTTCCCCCGATCTCCCTCTCTTCGTCTCTCTCTCTCTTCCCCCGATCTCTCTATTTATTAAGGAAGGTAAGAGAGATTCGGACGGGAGAAGAGACATGTCTGCATTCATGGCTCGAAGATGGGGTTGGTTTGCATGCGAGTCGCGCAAGATTGTAATAGGTTAAATCGGGTGCGATGGGGCAAAAGGAATAAGAAATGAAAAGAGAAAATAAATAAAAGAGAAGAGAAAGATAAGAAAAAGGAAAGAAAGAATAGAGGAGAGAGAAATGGTGGCAGGCCTGAGTGTTCTCCGTGGCACATTCGCAAGCCACCATCGTACTCCGTTAAGCTCTATAGAACGTTTGAGGTTCTCCTCTAGTTCGAATCATACGATGTGCTGATCCGATGATTTCATTTTTCGATCGAATTCCATAATTATTTTTTTTTTATTAATTTTAAAAAGCCTCCAAACGAGCTGTGCATCCTCCATCGACTCGCTGTGAGAATATCTATCACTTAGTCACGATGCCCTTGAGCTACCTGCTGTAGACCGGTGTTACCGCGCGAAAGTGTTTTGTTGCCGAAGGCGGTTAGATGTGTTGCCGCACGAATACGATGGTGTTGGTGGGGGTGGTGATGCCAGAGAGTGTCTTGCCGTCGAAGGCAGCCCGTTGTAGTGTCGACATGTGTGTTGCCACTGAAGGTGGCCTGCTGTAGTGCCGACAGGCATGGGCATGCACTAGTAAATATAATAAGGGACAACGATTATGGGGGGATAAATGAACTAAGACAAAGCAACGACTGAGATTTGTTGAGAGGAGGATAAACATAGCAATGGTTAAGATTTAAAGAGATGAAACAAAAAGGGAGGGAAGGAGGGAGGAAAATTTTGAAATTCAAATGGGAAGAGAGAGAGAGAGAGTTTGAAATTCAAACATTGGGTTCGGTAGCAAACACATGAATCTGGACCCGCTAGCAATAGATCCCGACCGTTCCTCATTTTAGTTTGTATAGGGTGGTAACAGGTGTTAGAATCACATGGGAGACTGCATCTCTGAGTCTCTCTCTCTCTCTGTCTCTCCATCACCACTACCACCACCATTATACCATCATCACCACTGCCGGCACCATCCCAAGCCCACCGGCGTCCCATAGGCAGCCTCGGCTGGTAAATCGCTCTTCCCTTCTTGACCGGCACTCCCCCCTGATCGATAGCCCTGATAGGTAAATCGCACGCCCCCCGACCAGCACGATGCCTTCGATCAAGGTTGGGGTTTTAGTCGAGGGTCGAGCAGAGGAGGGGCTGGATCCTCTATCGCCAATCAGGAGCTCTCTCGACCGACACTCCAAGTTGGACAATAGCAACTAATGACATGTCGGTCGGGAGCTCTCTTGACTGACACGATGTGCTTCTGATGTTGCGGGGACACATCTGGCAATTTTTATTTGTTAAGCTCGGGTTAATATTAATTTGTGGGGTGCAAATAGCAACACCCCCTATAGTCTATAGAAGAAACACAAACTTTCTCCGGATTGCCACCTCATCGATCCGCACCAACCAGATTAAACCCATCCTCACCGTTAGTTCTAGATCTGACTGCCACCATTTCCCCGCCCACGGATCCAGCTACCTCCTCTAAAGAGCAAAAAAAAAATTTCACACCCCCAAAAACCAAATCCCTCTCGATCTATAAATCCCCTCCGCCCAGTCTTCCAACCCTCTTCATCTCGCATCCAAACCCCCTCCTCCTCTCCCCACCACCACCAGAACCTCTCCCCAGATCTGAAGCCGGTCACCCCTCCCCCCTCTCTCACGATGAAAACCCCGCAGGCGATGAAGCCCCCGCAGGTTGTCTCCCCCCCCCCGGGCGATGAAGGCCCCGCTGGTTGTCTTCCCCCCCCCCCCTCTCTCTCTCTCTCTCCTCAGATCTGACGATCTGAAGCCGGTTTAACCTCCCCCCTCCCCCCCCCCTTCTCTCTCTGTGTGTGTGTGTTTGTGTTGATTGCATCTTCTTTTTGGATCTCTATATGCGATGGGTTCCTTTTGTTTGATTGAATCAAAAGGAACCCAAATGGTTTTTAATTGCATCCAATATCTTCTTTTTGGGTTCCTTTTGGAATCCAAATGATCAGAGTTTCTTTTGTTTGATTGAATCAAAATTTAGTCTCTCATTTTCTTTAAAATCTGTACAAAGGTAACTGATGAGGCTTGCTCTCTAAAAAATATCTTGGCTGATTCTCCTTTCTTTTTTTTTTTCCCAATCTCTCTATCTCTCTGCCAGTGTACAGGCGACAGATGGAGACTGATCTAGAAGAGGTCGAGGTCGATGTACCACAGGTATATCTCCTACAGTCAATAGCTGTTGCACCATTTTATTTATGATCTCCTATGCGGCTGTTTCAAACGGAGAAGCTGACCGTTTCTATAAGAGATTGATTACCAATTGCTAATCAACATATTTTCATATTCTAGAATCCATATGTTGATTCACTCTCTCTCTATATTCCAATCTCTCTCTCTCTCTGCCAGTGTATAGGTAGGCCATGGCTGATGGACCATTTTTTTTTTCTAGGATAACTGATTCACTCTCTCTTTCTACGCCTGTCCATTGTGAAGCCGGCGGTGGCAAACCCTGCATCCATTGTGAGCTGCATTACTGATGGCGACCTCGATCTGTCCGCTCGCCCGTGACATCGCCTCCCTCATCCTCCAGGTGAACAATAAACATTGCGTCCCTTATTCTCCTGGAGGATGAGGGAGGCAGTGTTTATTGTTCACCTGGAGGATGAGGGAGGCGATGTCACGAGCGAGCGGACAGATCGAGGTCGCCATCAGCAATGCAGCTCACAATGGATGCAGGGTTTGCCACCGCCGGCTTCACATTGGACAGGCGTAGAAAGAGATAGTGAATCAGTTATCCTAGAAAAAAAAAATGGTGCATCAGCCATGGCCTACCTATACACTGGCAGAGAGAGAGAGAGAGAGAGAGAGATTGGAATAGAGAGAGAGAGAGTGAATCAGCATATGGATTCCAGAATATGAAAATATGTTGCTTAGCAATTGGTAATCAATCTCTTGTAGAAACGATCAACTTCTCCGTTTGAAACAGCCGCATAGGAGATCATAAATAAAATGGTGCAACAACTATTGACTGTAGGAGATATACCTGTGGTACATCGACCTCGACCTCTTCTAGATCAGTCTCCATCTGTCGCCTGTACACTGGCAGAGAGATTGGGAAAAGAAAAAAGAAAGGAGAATCAGCCAAGATATTTTTTAGAGAGCAAGCCTCATCAGTTACCTTTGTACAGATTTTAAAGAAAATGAGAGACTAAATTTTGATTCAATCAAACAAAAGAAACTCTGATCATTTGGATTCCAAAAGGAACCCAAAAAGAAGATATTGGATGCAATTAAAAACCATTTGGGTTCCTTTTGATTCAATCAAACAAAAGGAACCCATCGCATATAGAGATACAAAAAGAAGATGCAATCAACACAAACACACACAAAGAGAGAGAGAGAAGGGGGGGAGGGGGGAGGTTAAACCGGCTTCAGATCGTCAGATCTGAGGAGAGAGAGAGAGAGAGAGAGAGAGAGAGAGAGAGAGAGAGAGAGAGAGAGAAAGAGAGGGGGGGGGGAGACAACCAGCGGGGCCTTCATCGCCCGGGGGGGGGGGGGGGGGAAGACAACCTGCGGGGGCTTCATCGCCTGCGGGGTTTTCATCGTGAGAGAGGGGGGAGGGGTGACCGGCTTCAGATCTGGGGAGAGGCTCTGGTGGTGGCAGGGAGAGGAGGAGGGGGTTTGGATGTGAGATGAAGATGGTTGGAAGACTGGGCGGAGGGAATTTATAGATCGAGAGGGATTTGGTTTTTGGGTGTGCGAAATTTTTTTTTGCTCTTAAGAGGAGGTAGCTGGATCCGTGGGCGGGGAAATGGTGGCGGTCAGATCTGGAACTAACGGTGAGGATGGGTTTAATTTGGTTGGTGCGGATCGATGAGGTGGCAATCCGGAGAAAGTTTGTTTCTTCTATAGACTATAGGGGGTGTTGCTATTTGCACCCCACAAATTAATATTAACCCGAGCTTAACAAATAAAAATTGCCAGATGTGTCCCCGCAACATCAGAAACACATCGTGTCAGTCAAGAGAGCTCCCGACCGACATGTCATTAGTTGCTATTGTCCAACTTGGAGTGTCGGTCGAGAGAGCTCCTGATTGGCGATAGAGGATCCAGCCCCTCCTCTGCTCGACCCTCGACTAAAACCCCAACCTTGATCGAAGGCATCGTGCTGGTCGGGGGGCGTGCGATTTACCTATCAGGGCTATCGATCAGGGGGGAGTGCTGGTCAAGAAGGGAAGAGTGATTTACCGGCCGAGGCTGCCTATGGGACGCCGATGGGCTTGGGATGGTGCCGGCAGTGGTGATGATGGTATAATGGTGGTGGTAGTGGTGATGGAGAGACAGAGAGAGAGAGAGAGACTCAGAGATGCAGTCTCCCATGTGATTCTAACACCTGTTACCACCCTATACAAACTAAAATGAGGAACGGTCGGGATCTATTGCTAGCGGGTCCAGATTCATGTGTTTGCTACCGAACCCAATGTTTGAATTTCAAACTCTCTCTCTCTCTCTTCCCATTTGAATTTCAAAATTTTCCTCCCTCCTTCCCTCCCTTTTTGTTTCATCTCTTTAAATCTTAACCATTGCTATGTTTATCCTCCTCCTCTCAACAAATCTCAGCCTTTGCTTTGTCTTAGTTCATTTATCCCCCCATAACCGTTGTCCCTTATTATATTTACTAGTGCATGCCTGTGCCTGTCGGCACTACAACAGGCCACCTTCGGTGGCAACACACATGTCGGCACTACAACAGGCTGCCTTCGACGGCAAGATACTCTCTGGCATCACCACCCCCACCAACACCATCGTATTCGCGCGGTAACACATCTAACCGTCTTCGGCAACAAAACACTTTCGGCGGTAACACCGGTCTACAGCAGGTAGCTCAAGAGCATCGTGACTAAGTGATAGATATTCTCACGGCGAGTCGATGGAGGATGCACAGCTCGTTTGGAGGCTTTTTAAAAATTAATAAAAAAAAGAATAATTATGGAATTCGATTGAGAAATGAAATCATCGGATCAGCACATCGTATGATTCGAACTAGAGGAGAACCTCAAACGTTCTACAGGGCTTAATGGAGTACAATGGTGGCTTGCGAATGTGGCACGGAGGACACTCAGGCCTGCCACCATTTCTCTCTCCTCTATTCTTCCTTTCCTTTTTCTTATCTTTCTCTTCTCTTTTATTTATTTTCTCTTTTCGTTTCTTATTCCTTTTGCCCCATCGCACCCGATTTAACCTATTACAATCTTGCGCGACTCGCATGCAAACCAACCCCATCTTCGAGCCATGAATGCAGACATGTCTCTTCTCCCGTCCGAATCTCTCTTTCCTTCCTTATTAAATAGAGAGATCGGGGGAAAAGAGAGAGAGAGAGACGAAGAGAGGGAGATCGGGGGAAGAGAGAGGTAAAGTGTTTTATCTAGTCAGCGTTCCTTTTTATCTAGTCGGCTTTTTGTTTCATTTTATCCTAGTCAGTATGTAGACCGCTCGTCCTGTGTTCGTGTAAACAGTCTATTGGGATGTTATTGCTTGCTGGTACTTTCTTCATATGTAATTGCAGGTTGTGGACCTTGTGATGCCGAACGATTTGGATGTTGCCATGTGAGCGTCCCCTCGTGTGATCGTACGGTGGGGTTGTCAGTGACCTCTGTCCAGTTGAGTATAAATTTGCATGTGGTCATCTTAAGTCCGTTCGATTGAAGATGGTACCGAATAACGCGACTTCACGGTGACGAATAGGGGATCTATTCCAAGACCCCGCATAAACTCAAAGCGCAGCGTGGATCATCATTCTATTGATACAGATAAACGGTGGATATCGAAGCCGGGGAGGAGATTAGTGTTGGTTGCTCTCTCTGAACCCAACAACCACAGCTAGATCGATGGGTTCATTGATATGGTCCCTGCATATAAGCAAGCACAATCGGACAGCTGCCATCGCACCATTGGGTTGTTAGGGGCTAATGTGGTTTGCATAGTCAAGAGATTTATGAGATTCTCTATCTCTCTCTCTCATCCCTTTATGACCTTCTTTGCTAGTATGCTAATATGGTATTAATGCACAACCAACAAAGGGAGCTAATATGGTAATAATCATTTAATATGTGATACTCTCTTTCTATCTTTCTCTTTGTATGTTGAATGGCCATGCAAGAGAACAATTTATGGAATTTTTTCTCTCTCTCATCCCTCTTTATCATCTTCCTTTTTTCTAAAATTTTAAAAATATAAAAATGAACAATTGAATTTTGATCGACGACTGGATTTGTCTATTTTTATCTCGTCAGTTTGTTCCTTTTTATCTAGTCAGTTTTTGGTTCTATTTTGTCCTAGTTAGCACAAAACCGCCGTGCCATGCTGATGGCGACCTCGATCTGTTCGCTCGCCCGTGACATCGCCTCGCTCATCTCCAGGTGAACAATAAAAACTATTTTGCATTATTTTAAGGTCCCTACAAGTATACATTCGTCTTCAGAAAGAGTATATATTTGTCGAGATGGAATTTCCTCGTCCGCCTACGACGCTGCCGCCTACTTAATTTTTAGCCTATTACCCCTGTTGAATTATTAGCCCATTACCCCTGTTGTCAACTACTTAATTTTTTCATTTGGTAATTTTTATCTAATCAAAATTAAATTGAAGGGGTGCAAAATGTAGTATTCTAACTATAGGGGGATTAAGTGTTTTTGAGCTAAACTTCAGCGGGGCAAAGCATAATTTACCCGTTGTGTGCCCCAGCTCGGTCTCTGCTTGCCTCGCAGGTGCTCTCCTTTCCCCTCCCTCTCTCTCTCTCCGACCTCTCCCTTCGCTCGCTGTCCGACCTATGCTCGATACCCACCCCGTGACTCTCTCTCTCTCGGAAATTGGAACCCACCCTGCCCGCTATGCCACCCCCTCTCTTTGCTCCCACTATGCGCACCCCTTTCTTTCTCTCTCAGTCGCTCGCCCGTTTCTCTCTCTATCACTCTTGGTAACCCACACTCATCCCCCTATATAGAGAGATCGAGGGAGGAGCAACAACAGCCGCCCCTCCAAGCACCTTCCCCGACACCGACGAGCCACCCTAGGTCAGCCACCTCTCTCTCATTCTTTCCTTCGCGACCTAAACCTCGCCGTCGTATGTCACTTGGGTACTGACTACCCCTTCGGCTGCCTCCTCTTGTGTCTCGCTTGTGGGATCAAGGTAGGGGAGGTCGCCCGAGCGCTAGCCGGCACTCCCAGGTTGGTCTCCCACCATCGCCGTCGCACAGACACCCCCTCCCCCCTGCGCTCTGTTGAGCGCGTGGGTAAGAAGAGGCGGGTATTCATTCAATTCCGGACCTACAGCAGGGATGGCCTGATTTAAGCGGTTGGATTGAGGATCGGATGTGGAACCTCCCCCATCCAAATAACAGAGTACTTGCTGATTTTTTTGACATGGTTCGGGATATTCCTATTGATCAGGAGAAGATAGCTGACGACCTGGTGTGGAGTAATCAGGGCTCTGGAGCATTCTCTCTTAAAGCGGCTTGGAACTCTATTCGTAATTCTGGAACCATCAAGACCTGGGCCAAGTTGATTTGGAACCCAATTTCGCCGCCCAATCATAGCTTTTGTGTTTGGAGGGCGATCCGTAATCGACTCCCTACTATTCAGTGGATACAGCGAAAGGGAGTTTCTTTAGTCAATAGATGCTCGTTGTGCGAAATGGATGAAGAGAACATTAAGCATTTGTTTTTCCGGTGCTCTTGGTCTTTGGCAGTGTGGGATAAATGTTGTGCAGTTATGGGCTGGACTGTGCTAGAAGCTGGCAACACTATCAAGAAGATCTGCAAGTTCCTGGGAAATACACTGAAGGGCCCTCACCGTCTTGTTGGTCAGTTACTCCTAACTACAGTCATTTTCGTACTTTGGGGGGAAAGGAACAATAGGATGTTTAATGGAGTTTTCTGTTCAGTAGCTGACATTGTATCCAAAGTAGCAGCTCGTTTTGTGGAAATTTTAATCAATTCTTCGTGCAAAGAGGTGATCCTGATTTCAGATTTTCTAGTCCAAGCCTGGTCTCCCCTTATTCAGTCAGAATTTTCTAGGCATGTAGAAGAGGTTTCAGAACCTTGTGAAGGCTGCCATGGTGTGCAGTAATTTGGTGGCTTGGCGGCTATGGGTTTTTTTTTTTTTCGGTGTCAGTTGCTGCTGCATTTTTTTTACTAATGCAAGCTTGCTTTGCTGGAGATTCGGAGATTGGGGGAGATTACTCGTGTCTAGTTGGTGATGCTGTGAATGGCTTATGTTGTAGACTTTGTGTAGATCTGTAGTTTTCTGGTTTTCAGGGGTTTGCAGGGGCTCCTCTAGGGGGTGTTTGGCTGCTGTAGAGGGTTTGTGCTTTGTTGCCTGCGGTTGATGCTCTTGGTTTGCTGTGATCTAGAGGTGTAGATTTTCTAAGGTCTTCATGAACCTCTTTATGTTGTAGCTGGGAGAAGCCGGTTCTGATTTGGTGCAGAATTTGGTACCGCTGTCTTTGGTTTTTACTACAGAGTTTGGCGAGGTGTTGATGTATATTGGGAGTCCAGACATACAGAATATTCGGCTGTGTCTTTGTTCAGTTGTTGCTGCAATAGTGTTGTTTCAACTGTTGCATTAGTGGATTGTCCAGTTGCTGCAGGGTTTCAGTGAAGTCTGATGGTAGACCTGGAGTGTAGTAATGGGTTTCGGTGCAGTATCCTTGCTGCTGGTATTGGTGGATTGCGCTGAGCGGTCGAGCCTTGGGAGCGGGTAGTGGAACAGCTATTTTGGATATTCGAGTGCTTGGGCTATTTATTGGGTATTGCAGCAAAATGAGAAGGAGGATCAGCTGCTGTCTAGTTGGGGAAACCTACCTTTGGGGAAATTTACCTTGGGGAAACCTTACCATGGGGGTACCTTACTCGGGGTTTTTTCTGATTGGGGAACTTGATCCCTAAGTTATCGTCCGAGTTTGAGATGTTGTGGTGTAGACAGTGGCGTTTTTGAGATGCTGTCGAGTGATGAAGACAGTGGCGTTTTGGAGGGCCCAAGCCCTTCTAGATCCTCATTGATTGCAGGGTCGATTCTTCAATGGTTGAAGGAGCGTTTCTCTAGCTGGTGAAGGGAGGACTCCTGCTTTATCTCCTACTTAGTCCTTTGATGTTTCTGTGCAAGTCTGCTTTATAGGAGCGTGAAGCTTGGGTGCAGGGGAGATTCTTCAGATGTTGAAGGGGAGACAGATCGATTGATGAAGACCTAGGTGATTTGGACGGCTCATGCCCTCCTAGTTCCTCGATGATATCAGGGGAGATATAATTTTACTCCTTTGCATGTTAGTGGTCTAGTGGTGTAGTTTTTGGGTGTATTTAGACTTTCATTTTAGAATTCAGCACACTTTGGTAGCTACCTTGTTGGTCTGTCTACTAAAGGGATCTGAATTCTTGTGCTTCTGCTTGCTCACTCAGAGTAAGCCGTGTGCTGTACTGATTGACCCATTTAATTTATTAGTTTTTTACCTCTCAAAAAAAAAAAAAAAAAAGAGGCGGGGGTAGATCTATAAATAATGGATCTGTCCCTGGGTTAATTATTCTGACTTGACCCACCTTAAGCCTTGAACACGACCAGCCTAACATTACAACCCGACCCAACTACCCCATGCCCTATCCGCTAACCCACCAAACTTTGTTTGGCTGTCGTTTCTCCGTCCGAACTCGGAATCGGATGAAATAGGTGATGTCGGAAACCTTTTTTCGATACCTACTGTATGGTCAGAAACCTTTTTTCGATACCCTCACAGTCATTTGTTTGCATGCCGGTCGGGGCTGAAAATAGTCAGCAATGTCGAATGCCACCATTGCATTGGTAGGCCATGGGTCGGGTTGTCCCCTCCAACAAAGAAAAGGAGAGAGAGAGAGAGAGAGAGAGAGAGAGAGAGAGAGAGAGAGAGAGAGAGAGAGAGAGAGAGAGAGAGAGAGCAACCTGGGGGGAGGGGTGTTTCGAGTTAAAACCTCACCATGATTGTTAGTTTGTATAGCGGTCGGCCTGAGTAGGGTCAGCTTCCGGCAGGGTTATGTTACCGCCCTCGAAATGTTTCGTTGCCACCCACGAAATATTATGACCCCCCCCTTTTGAAATAATATAGTTGCCCATGAACTATCATTGTCTCCCTCGAAATATTGTCGCCACCCTCTAAATATTATCACTGTCCTCAAAATGTTTCTGTCGCCCTTGAAATCTTTTTCGTGCCCTTGGGCGCGGTGTTTTTACTAGTGTGTGTGTGTGTATATATATATATATATATATATATATATATATATATATATATATATATATATATATATATATATATATATATATATATATATATATATATATATATATATATATATATATATATATATATATATATCAGGAAAATACTAGGTAGCTAGCTAGTTCGCCAACTTTTGTGTTGCCAACTTTAGAGCATCTCGAACCGGTCCCCCATCCCCCATCCACATGGGATTTTGGGGGGCTGAAACTCTAAAACACCTCTCCAACCGAACCCCCATTTATTGGGAGGCCACAATCAACCCCTCATTTAGGGGCTCTTGAACCCCCCATTTTTTATTAAAAAACTAAAATAAATTCAAAAGCTGAGTTGGCAACATGGGGATAGATGGATGGAAAATATTTTAATAAAATATAAAAATGAGGATGGATGGATGTGAGATATTTTAATAATATCTCAAAATGGGGATGCTTGGATGGGGGGACGGTTGGAAACCCAAGATATGTCCCCCTCCCCTAAAGCTGAATTGGCACTATATCACACCCAAGTATGAGGATGGGGGTGAGGTACCAAGTATGGCCCTCCCCTAAAGCTGAGTTGGCACTATATCACACCCAAGTATGAGGATGGGGGTGAGGTACCAGTTGGAGATGCTCTAAAGTGGCACAAAAATATTCCCCCCAATGATGACCTGCCAGCACTCCACATTACGTGGAGTGGTAACAAAAGTTTTTTTTTTTTTTTGAGAATCCCTCGGAGGGGTGGTTTGGCAATGACCCCAACCTGTTGATTAGAGAAGAAAGGGTGATACAAGAATATTGATCGATCGATCAGTAGAAAAAGTTAAGGAAAAGCGAAATAAAAAGATGAAAAAACCGATCTCCTCCTTTCCCGGACCAGCGGCTTCCAATTGATCACCAACCTCCCGATCTTACGCAGCACCACCTCCCAGTTGTCCTCCTTCCTGGTGAAAATCCTCTTATTCCTCTCAAGCATAACGACCAAACGACTGTCGCCAGGAGCAGGTCCCAGGCCTCAGCTCTCTTTCTTGATATGCTTTTTCCGCCAAGATGACTAGAGAGAGAACATCGAGGATGGCTTAGCAGAGATGCCAAGCTTACCCCAAATGAAATTCCAAATACTCGAAGCAAAAGAGCACGAGAGAAGGAGATTATCCACTCTCTGGGCCATCCTCGCACATCGGGCAATCTATATTGATTAGCAAAAA
>OX393558.1:4687699-4825199 GCA_947650365.1 Chamaelirium japonicum
CTACAAGTATTCATCATCTGTGGATTACACAGACACAATGGCCCCCCTCTTCACCCATACGACCTTGCAATTGGGTGAGTTATAAAGGAAGGTGATGGTGGTCAAGGAAGCCGATTTACCACTTGGTACTCCTCTCTCTCTCTCTCTCTCTCTCTCTCTATGTGTGTGTGTGTGTGTGTGTGAGGCTTTAAATTTCGAACTTGGGGACTAAGTTTTTTCTTATTACTAATTTAAAATTTATGTTAGGATTTATTATTAGATTGAAAAGGTAGATATGGGCATTTGAAAAGCTTCTTAGTGTTGAAGATTAGTTAAAATTCCCATGAGATATATATCATGGGCATTAATACAATAATGATATGATTGTAGGAGAAAAACAAAAAGTGGACAAGATGATAGAACTTGATGGATCCTTGGGTAAGAGTGTTGCTATGAGTGCTTGCTAGGGTTTGAAGTTTGAACAAAATAACTTACGTACATGTAGTTGCTTGCTGGGGTTAGATTTGGTTGGATTTGTAAACATATTGTATTTCATTTTCTCCGCCATTTTGGATTTGGTTGGACAACTATATTGTATACAATATATAGTTTACAACTATATTGTTTACAGATTCAATATTGTATACAAAGCCTCTATCATATTGTTTACAGAATACTTGCGATGCACGAGTGCATTGAAACGTTACCATTCATAAGTAAACCATTTCCATCAGAGTGACAAGTCTGATGGGAAATTGAATGCTGTCATTTTTACATCCAAGCTAGAGAATGTCATTTTTTTATCATGATTTTGCTATTCCATGAATTGTTTGTTACTTTTCTGGTTTCGTGCTGGATTGTGAATACAAAACATCACATAGATGAACGATAAATTTGGGCCCAATTGACAGTTCATTCTTCTTTCTACTTTTGTGTATATTGTTCATTTGCTTTTTCTCATCTAATTTTTAGTTATGTTAATAAATTTTTAAATGCATCATGTGGTATTGTTGATAATTTTTCGCCCGCACACACATTGGCGTGCTGTCCACATTGGGCCTCGATAAAAATATTAGTATTCGGTGGCCAATTTTTTGTTGATCCAATATGGAGAGATCTAGAGAGAGAAAGAGAGAGAGAGTCGTCTCCGTTTGTGGGCTCCCTCACCAATTGTGGGCACCCTCGCCCAGTGTGGGCTCTTCAGTCGAATGTGGGTGCACAATCGATTGTGGGAGCCGCTGAACCAATTTTGCCATCCCGTTCGAGTGTCGATAGACACGAACATTATCACTGCTCACAAAATATTATCCCTTTACTTAATATTATCACCATTCACAAAATATTGTTATCACCCTCAAAATATTATTCTCTCCCTTTGAAATATTGTCAACTCTCGAAATGGTTTTTTTCCACCCTTGAAATATTGTTATCTATCTAGAAATAGTGTTCTCGCCCTCGAAGTCTTTTGCCACCCTCGAAATATTTTTTGGCCACCCTCGAAATAATTTCATCTGCCTCGAAATATTGTCCTTGCCCTCGAAATCTTTTGCGTGCCGATAGGCACGGGCATTACTATCTATATAATAAGCTACGGTTTTGTGGGGGGTACAAATAACGATTCTTAATCACACGATTTTGCGAACTAGTCCCCTTTAATTGATGATCACCCTTATCTTCTCTCCTCTCATCCTGTACAACCGGACAGCTGAGAATGCATACCATAATGATGTGATTGCATGCCATAATCGGGATTGCCATAATTGGGATTGCCCGTCCGATCTGGATTAATCGGACAGCTGTGTGTCAATGCCATAACTCCCCCCTCCCTTTCCTCGCTCTCGAGATGGAAACCAACCCCTCCTCTCCCAAAGACGCGATCCTGTCCCGTGATCCCCTCCTCTCTCTCCAGATGGAAACCAACCCCTCCTCTCTCAAGATCGAAACCAACCCCGAGCCTCTGTTCTCCTCCCCCACTCAACCCCGAGCCTCTGTTCTCCAGCTGTGTGTCAACCCGTCTTCCCGGTCACCATGTGCCGACAACCCCAAATCTACCCGACGACTATGTGCCGGCGACCCCAAATCTTTGCCGGCAACCCCCTTGATCACCATGTTGCTGGCAACCCCGGATATGCCCAGCCACAAGGAACCCCAGATTTGCCCGATCACCATGTGTCGGCAACCCCAGATCTGCTCGGCCAACATGTGTCGGCAACACCAGATCCCTCTCTCTCTCTCTCTCACTCTAGGGGTGTGTGTGTGTGTTTGAATCTAGGGTTTGAATGGCTGGAGGTGGGGAAGAGGAGGGAGGTGCTGAGGTTGTGGGAGAAAATGCCAGCGGCCATCCCTCTTCCTTATCCTTCTCTGTCCACCTCCTCCGCCCGCTCCTCCGCCGGCATGAGTTCCGGCAGACTCCACCAGGTATTGTTTAACTATCTCTCTCTCTCTCTCTCTCTCTCTCTCTTCCACTCACTCTGAATTTATCCTTCAATGTGAGGTTTTTGCTGGCTAATCCCATTTTTACGACTTGGAGAAATCATCATGAAGAACTCATGTTCAGATATCCCACAGACCGCATGTGAGATCGCTGTCTTCATTTTCCCTTTTCCATCTCCCCTCTTTCTCACTCTGCTGATGTTTTTTTTTCTCCTCTGCTGATGGTTTTTTCTTTTTCTTTTCCTCTCTCTCTCTCTCTCTCTCTCTCTCTCTTTCTGTTTCTGATACTCAAGGCGTCCATGATGATCAGTTATGAGGTAGTTCATTACTAATGTGTAAAGATTTTCAACTAAAGGGTAAAATGGATCCCGATTTCCACACACTCTCTCTTGCAGTGATCTCAAAGGGGAGAAAAAGGAATTCCTTATATGGATACTCATATTATGTCTACAATTTTTTTTAAAAAAGTTCTTTTTATCCCTCTTGAGATCATAGGTGCCATCTCTCTCCCCTGTAGCTGATGCCGCCGAGGTGCCATCTCTCTCTCTCTCTGTGTGAATTTGTGTTGGGGTTTGAGTTAATGCAGAAGAAAAAGATTCCTCTTCCTTTGTTCTTCCTCTTTTTTTTTGGCCAAGATCTTTGCCAATGTGTTTTTTTTTTTCGTTCTTCCTCTTCTTTTGTTCTTCCTCAGAACCATCTCTCGCTCTCTCTGTGTGTGTGTGTGTGTGTGTGCAAGAAAAATAAAGCATAACATTGGTTTTACATAAAGAACATTGGTTTTGCAAAAGAGATGCCGTCAAGTGGCTCCAAGATGGACATTGCAAATGTTGATCTGATTTTCAAAATGCTCAGTTTTTTTTTTTCATTAGTAGTACTCAACATTTTCTTTCATCCTGTATTTTTTTTTTTTCAATTCATCTGGTGGATTTTTTTTTTCATACTCTCTTTTTTTTAGTCTGAAGGTAACTAATTGTTGTCTTGCGTTTTCATAGGAAACGATGGAGATCGACATGGAGAAGGAGGAGGATATCATAACCACTTCCAATCAGGTGCGGATTTCAAATGCCAATTCATTTAAAAATTCGGGTTGGTCGGGTATTGGATAAGATTTCAAAATGCCAATTTGTTTAAAAATAGGTCCCGTTATCGTCTTTCGGATTATAAAAACTTATCGATTAAATTGTGTGGAGTTGTTTTGTAGCAGGAGTGATCGTGTATTGTATAATATGTAATTCGATGAAGATCTGGAAGTTTTTCAGTGATTTATTCAGGTTGGTTATTATGCTTATGTTGAGAATTGGCATCAGTTTTTTCTTATTATGCAGCCAAATGGTTTTTAAGTCTAGATGCTGATGCATTTACTGAGTAGCAACATGATGATGAGGGATTCAAGCTACGACATTGGATTAGTGTGATTCAACACCCCTCTTTTGATCTTTTATTATCAGGATCTTTTATTTGTTTGTCTTTTTTTAATTATGATCTTTGATTTTTGGTTTTTATTTTATAAGATCCGGCATTGTTGTATCGATTAAATTGTGTGGAGTTGTTTTGTAGCAGGAGTGATCGTGGATTGTATAATATGTAATTCGATGAAGATCTGGAAGTTTTTCAGTGATTTATTCGGGTTGGTTATTATGCTCATGTTGAGAATTGGCATCGGTTTTTTCCTATTATGCAGCCAAATGGTTTTTAAGTCCAGATGCTGATGCATTTACTGAGTAGCAACAGGATGATGGAGGATTCAAGCTACGGCATTAAATTAGTGTGATTCAACACCCCTCTTTTGATTTTTTATTATCATGATCTTTTATTTGTTTGTCTTTTTTTAATTATGATCTTTGATTTTTGGTTTTTATTTTGAATGTTGATCAGAGGCACTCATTCATTGTTAAACCGGTAAGAATTGTTTAATGAACAATGTTATTAAGTTTCATTCATTGTTAGCCAACAAACTAAACATGAGCGTGTTTGTGTGTTTAAATGTTAGTATTCTTGAAAATATAAGCATCATTCCGTGATAGTTTTTTTTGTAATAACTAAGAGGGAGATTGTGCCCAACCCTTAATATGTCAGTTCTACTGAAATCAATTGTGAGTTGGGAATAATCATCGATGATAAAAGGTGGGGGCGACAAACTTTATCGGCAATGCCTACATTGATGTTGATGCCCCTATTTGGTGAAAATGGTCATCATAGACGAATGAGAACTTTGCCGAACAAATTTTTTTACCCCCGTCAATTATGGGCACCATCATATAACTTGGGCCCCACGCCGAATATGCTTGCCGACATGATCATATTCACATTTTTTTTGATGTTGTCGTCTTCGAAATATTTTCAACTCCCTCAAATATTATCACTGCTTTTGAATTATTATTGTCACCCTTAAAATATTGTTATCACCCTCAAAATATTGTTCTCTCTCTTGATATATTGTTGGCACTTTCGAAATATTTTTTTGCCATCTTTGAAATATTGTCACCTGCTTCAAAATATTGTTCTCGCCCTCGAAATCTTTTGCGTGCCGACAGGCACGGGCATTACTAGTTGAATATATTATGGAGAGAAAGATACAAAATTATACCCAATGGATCTGGTATGGTCCCGCTTAAACCAGAATGACTATGGGTCGGGTATGGACGTTGCCTTACCCAAATGGGTATGAGTATGGATAGAGGTAAGGTCCGACCCGAACCGGACCGGCACTAGGTGAGGCAAATTGTAAAAACAATGGTTATTTTGACTTTGCCCCCCAACTTTACCGTGAATGAGACTTTACCCCCCCATATTTTCATAATTAGACTTAATCCACCAAAACTAACTGTTCCGTCAGCTTACCATCTAAGAGAAAGGGTGAGCTAACGGAAAAGAAAAAAAGTTTTGGGGGGTGAGCTGACGGAACAATTAGTTTTGGGGGTAAAGTATAATTAATGAAAAATGGGGGGTAAAGTCTAATTCAAAGCAAAATATGGGGGGCAAAGTCAAAATAATGGTTGGTTTTACATATTTGCCTCACTTGGTGTCGGTCCGGTTCGGGTCGGACCCTACCTCTATCAATACCCATATTCATTTGGGTAAGGTAGGGTCCATACTCGATCCATAGTCATTCTGGTTGAAGCGGGTCCATACCCGATCCATAGTGTATAATTTTGTCTCTCTCCATCATATATTCAATTACTAAGGAAAAAAAAATTAAAGCATCACAATGCAAGGTTAAAAGAAGCTCTGTTGGTGTCTTGTTACAATGGTTTTAGTAAAGTAAGTTGGGTAGGGATATGAGTTCAGTTGGAATTTGGATATATGACATTGATTTTGGAGTCAAATTGTATCTAGTATATGCACGTTAGGGTATGGGGAGTGAGGTACCCATATCCATACCCAGAAGTTAATCGATAGAGTTTCTATACCCATATCATATCCAAATAATTTTTCAAGTACAAAATGGGGTCGGATTTTCGGAGTCCATTGCCACCCCTCATCACCCTCTCTCTATAAATAGTTCTCGCAGGTGGAAACTCTCTATTGCTTCACTTCTGTTATCTGTCCACCTCTCTGGCTCTCTGAAGAATACCTCCCTTCAATCCTTCATTGACTACTCCACCCTCTACTCCTCTGTTAACTCCTCCACGCCATCCCTTCAATTCTCCATTGACCACTCCACCCTCCACTCCTCCACCTCCACCCTCCACTCCTCCACCCTGAACCCACCCTGAACCCACCCTGAACCCACAGAGTTGGGCTTGCGAAGGGAATCTTGCTTGGTTTTAGCGGATCTCTCTTGATTGCTAATGCCGGAGCTCTCATCCTCTTTGTTTTTTATCTTTTTGCAAGATAGGCATTAAGGAAATATAGGCGGCCTCCGGTCTCCGCCGCTATTTCTTTAATGCCCATCTTGCAAAAAGAAATAGAACAAAGAGGAAAACTCCGGTAAAAGCAAGTAAGAGGGATACGCCAAAACTAATCAAGATTTCCTTCACAAGCCCAACTCCGTGGGTGTAGAGTGGAGGGTGGAGGTGGAGTTAATGGAGGAGTGGAGGTGCAGGAGTGGAGTGTGGAGTAGTTATGGGTGGGAAGAAGGGATGTGACAATGGAGGGGTGGAGGTGGAGGAGTGGAGTAGTTATGGGTGGGAAGAAGGGATGTGACATTCTTCGGAGAAGAAGAGCAGGAGAGGTGGACAGACATAAAGGTGAGTGAAGCAAAAGAGAGAGATTTCACCTGCAAGATTTATTTATAGAAAGAGAGGGTGATTAGGGGTGGCAATGGACTCCGAAAACCCAACCCGATTTTGTACACGAAAAATGCTTTGGATAGGATATGGCTTGGGAAAAAAAATCTTGATTAGTTTTAGCGTATCCCTCTTGTTTGCTTTTGTCGGAGTTCTCCTCTTTGTTCTTTTTCTTTTTGCAAGATCGACATTAAAGAAATGGCGGCGGACTCTGGTTCCTCAATCCGGCGAGGGAGCTGCGGAGGTGCAGGCGGAGGTAAGCCTACGTTTCCAGTTGTTCCCCTCCCAAGGGCAGGTTATTACGCTTTACTCACCCGTCCGCCACTGGAAACACCACTTCCCGTCCGACTTGCATGTGTTAAGTATACCGCCAACGTTCATCCTTAGCCAGGATCAAACTCTCCATGAGAATCATAGTTGCAAACCGAACAAAGTCTAATAGTACCATGGTTTTTCAAGAATGTACATATCCAATGTAGTTCCCTGGATCCTGTATCCTTGCCCTCCCAGCTTCGCTCGCCAATATCAGAGGCTCCCATGTCGAAAGATCAGAGGAGAGTGAAGTGAAAGGAGAAAGATGAGAAGATGTGTACCACGTTCTTGCTGTAAAGGAGAACAGTTGAGAAAAAAGGGACGAAAAAAAATCAAACATCACGAGAACACCATGTGGAAGGTCTCACGCAAGACTGCCGCAACTGCGAACACCTTCAAAGATTGGGAGGCCGAGTCGAGGCCACTGAGGGAAAGGGGTCGCCAACTCGAAATTGAGAGAGGCAGCGAGAGGGAGAACCGACTTGAGACAGAGGTTGGTGGTGGGAACAAAGGATGCTATAAGTAATGCAACTATGAATCTCATGGAGAGTTTGATCTTGGCTCAAGATGAACGCTGGCGGCATGCTTAACAAATGCATGTCGGACGGGAAGTGGTGTTTTCAGTGGCGGACGAGTGAGTAAAGCGTAAGAACCTGTCCTTGGAAGGGGAACAACAGCTGGAAACGTGGTCTTACCTTCGTATGCTCTCTAGCCGGATTGAGGGACCGGAGTCCGCCGCCATTTCTTTAATGCCCATCTTGCAAAAAGAAAATGAACAATGTGGAGAACTCTAGCAAAAGCAAGCAAGAGAGATACGCCAAAACTAATCAAGATTTCCTTCACAAGCTCAACTCCGTGGGTGTAGGGTCAGGAGCAACCAAAAACTATATTGGTCGGGAGCGACCAAGAAGTATGCAGAAATGAGGAGAAATGGGAGAAGAAGAGGGGGGTAGGCGGTTGCGACAGTGAGGTGCATGGAATCGATAGCTCTGGCGAGGCAATTACAGTGGGGAGGGGGAAAGGGTGGGGCGGAGGCGACGATGACAATGAGGTGCATACAACCGATAGCTTCGGCGGGACAATTGAAGTGGGAGAAGGAATAAGTACTACAACATTTTTTTTCTGGCTCTGCAATGGCGGGTAGTCATACTTGTCCCTCAAGGACTTCCATAGGGGTAAGGGTCTACCTCGATTAGGTGTTCATTCTTGAGGTCAGGATAGGGGTGATGACACAATAAAATTGTTGTCCTAGCTTTTTCTTCAAAAAGAAGTTGGTTTTCTTCCTCGATTGTACTCCCTAGTTTCTTTGATTATTGATGAAGAGTGACATCTGGGTGTCAGGCTAGATAGTTTTTGTTTTTGATTTCAAGGGCCCCAAATTCTAGCTAGGATAGGTTTAATATATGGGGACATAAGAGAGAAGTGAAACTTAATTCTAAGCATTGCATATTCAATAGACTGATTAAAACTTCCGGATTTTAGGAACAGTAAAGTCTTATTTGCCTTGGGACTACTGGCCCTCTATATAGTGAAAAACTGATTATACTCGTACTGATAAAAGTGACAACTATTGTCATCTAACCCGAATAAGGTTAATCAACACTATCAAACGAATACGTGGTAAATGTAATATATCTATTTTGAATTATGAAGCAGAGATACCAATTGCATAAATAAACTTGTATTAACAAATTTAATTAAATAATTATTTACCAATTGCATGTTCATAAGCAGTGATAAGGTATAAGTCAATTTGAGTTTTTAAAATTGGACCATACCGATACGTCTGGAACGGTCCAAATAACCAATATACATATTTGGATCATCTATACCTGGTCTATATCGGATTCACAATCATGTAAATAAAACTGATGGTCTATTTAACGTACACTATATAATTTAAATTTATAAAATCAAGCCGTACCGATGTGTCCGGAACAATCCAAATAGTCGAGATCTATACTTGGATCGATTAGATCTGGCCTCGATCAAACCAAGACTCACGATATCAAAAACATCGGGGTTCAAAATAGAATGGATATGGATCTAGGTTGCCTGAGGCTGGGCTCAGGTCTGGGTTCAGGCCAGGTCTGGTCTGGGCCTAACTTGGGTTCTGGCCAGGTTTGGTCTGGGCTTGCCTGACCAGGTTTGGTCTGGGCTTGCTGGGGTTTGAGTCAGATCTGGTATGGTTTGGGTTCGGGTTTTTAAACCCAAACCGGGTCCGGGTTAGCCACTAATATAATTGGATCGGGTTGGGTTGAAATAGGGGTTGGCTATTTAGAGGATAGCGGGTCGGGTTTACAATATGTTGGGTTTTAAAATCCAACAAAACAATAACGAAGTACTGATCATTGGGTTTGAAGACCTAACAAACTACAAATGTTCATCTTCTTCCCGTAATAATCAGGAAAAACCCGAACCTATCATCACGCGACTGACACCCTACTGTGAACCACACCGATCGTCGCGCGTTCAGTACTGCCTGTCGCCGACACTCTTGCAGGCAGTTTACTATCACCGGTTACGCAGCTCGCTGCCGCGCCGCTACGTGTGCGCAGGTGCTGTCGTCGGTCGTGCCCGCAGGTGCTGCCGCCGATGGCGCAGCCCACCGCCGGTACAAGCTGTTATTGTCCGGTGCTACTGCCGGTTGGATCGTGACGACACTGTCACACGGGATCACGGTTGCCGCGGTTGTTTGGCTGCAATGATCCTGCCGGCCACCGCTGCAGTCCGACACCCAAGTCTTGTTCAGGCTGCCGATCGGGTTTAAAGTCCGTTAGGCGAGGGGGGGTTTTCTGGTCCCCTGATAATTGATGTGCTTGTGGTGCAATAGAGGGTGGGATCTCGGGTCATACCTAGAGTATAAAAAAAAGTTTGGTTTGTCTGGTCGTTACCACGATGCTCTTCCCTCTTTTTCTCTCTGTTATCTAGTGGGATCGGTCGGAGGTCGATGGCTCGTGTTGATAACGTGTTTATATAACATGGCACGACAGTTTTGTGCTGACTAGGACAAAATGGAACCAAAAGCTGACTAGACAAAAAGGAACAAGCTGCTAGACAAAAATAGGCAAATTCGACCGTCGGTCAAGTTTCAATTATTTACTTTTATATTTTTAAAATTTTATAAATTTTTTAAAAAAGAAATCATAAAGAGGGATGAGAGAGAGATAACAAATCCCATAAATTGTTCTCTTGCATTACCGTTCAACATACAAAGAGAAAGTCATAAAGAGAGTATCTCATATTAAATGATTATTACCATATTAGCTCCCTCTGTTGGTTGTGCATAAATCTCATTAATACCATACTAGCATACTAGCAAGGAAGATCATAAAGAGGGATGAGAGAAAGAGAGCAAATCTCATAAATTGATATTTTGCTTGACTGTTCAACATACAAAGAGAGATAGAGAGTCTTATATTAAATGATTATTACCATATTAATTCCCTTTCTTGATTGTGTATAAATCTTTTTAATACCATATTAGCATACTAGCAAGGAAGGTCATAAAAGGGATGAGAGAGAGAGAATTGTATAAATCTCTTGGCCATGCAAACTATATTAGCCCCTAACAACCCAATGGTGCGATGGTAACTGTCTGATTGTGCTTGCTTATATGCAGAGACCACATCAATGAACTCATCGATCCAGCCGTGGTTGGCGGGTTCAGAGAGAGCAACCAATGCTAATCTCCTCCCTGGCTTCGATATCCACCGTCCATCTGTATCAATGGAATGATGATCCATGCCGCGCTTCGAGTTTATACGGGGTTCTGGAATCAATCCCCTATTCGTTGTCGTAAAGTCTTGTTATTCAGTACCATCTCCGATCGAACGGACTTACGACGACCACATGCAAATTTATACTCAACTGGACAGAGGTCACCGACAGCCCCGCCGTACGATCGCACGAGGGGATGCTCATGTGACAATATCCAAATCGTCCAGCATCACAAGGTCCACAACCCTTGATCACACACAAAAAAAGTACCGGCAAGCGACAACATTCTAATAGACTGTCTACACGAACAAAGGACGGTGGTATACATGCTGACTAGGATAAAATGGAACAAAAAGTTAACTAGATAAAATGGAACGCTGACTAGACAAAGCACTCTCTCTCTCTCTCTCTCTCTCTTTCTCTCTTCCCCCGATCTCCCTCTCTTCGTCTGTCTCTGTTTCTCTCTTCCCCCGATCTCTTTATCTAATAAGGAAGGAGAGAGATTCGGACAGGAGGACAGGTCTGCATGCATAGCTTAAAGATGGGGATGCATGGGCTGCTAATTGGGGGGAAATTTTTCAGCACATCCTGCGTATGCTACAACCGCATGACCCACTGCGATTTAAGAGACATGATATAGTCGGCCCCAACACATGGGAGTTGTGGCCCCCAGTATTTGGAGCGTGCTGATAGGCTCTGGGCAACAATTGTAGCTAGCGTACGCATGTGCTGAAATTTTTTCAGCTGATCGAGTATCGACTCGGACTAGAGAAAGGATCCCAAGGAGGTCTCGGATGAGAGCTGGATGTGAGGGACTTGGGTTCTTGGATTCACATGCATGGGTTGAGTTGTGATATTTTTTGACTTGCATGGCTGGTTGGGTTTGGAGGGTTGGTTTGCATGCGAGTTGTGCAAGGATGTAATGGGTTAAATCGGGTGCGATGGGCAAAAGGAATAAAAAACAAAAATTGAGAAGAAAGAGAAGAGAAAATAAAAAGGAAAGGAAGAAATAGAGGAGAGAGTAATGGTGGCAGGCCTGGGTGTTCTCCGTGCCACATTCGCAAGACACTATCATACTCCGTTAAGCTCCATAAAACGTTCGAGGTTCTCCTCTGGTTTGAATCATGCGATGCGCTGATCCGATGATTTCATTTCTCGATCGAATTCCACAATTATTCTTTTTTTCATTAATTTTTAAAAAACCTCCAAATGAGCTGTGCATCCTCTATTAACTCGTCGTGAGAATATTCATCACTTAGTCACGATACCCTTGACCTAGCTGTTATAGGCCGGTGTTGCTGCCGAATGTGTTTTGTTGCCGAAGGCGGTTAAATGTGTTGCCGTGTGAATACGATGATGTTGGTGGGGGTGGTGATGCCAGGGGGGTGTATTGCCGTCGAAGACGACCCGTTGCAGTGTTGCTGTGGGCATCGAAATTAGCCCACGGTTCGTACCCGACCCGCACACGTGAAATTGGCCCGCACACAACGGCCCGCATGCAAACTCGGCCCGCACACAACGGCCCACATGTAAAACATAGCCCGTACACAACGGCCCACACGCGAAACAACGGCCCACACACAACGGCCCGCATGCGAACTTGGCTCGCACACATCGACCCGTATCTAAAACAGACCTGACTCAATGCAAACGGGCTCCGTCGGACCCGCAATCCGAACTCAAAAAGGGGCCCACCGGCCCCCCTTCTAGGAAACCATGCCCCCTTATGGGGAGGTGTGGCCGGTCATGAGGGAAGAAAAGAAAAAGAAAATGAAAAGAAAAAGAAAAGAAAAAAAATCATAACCGCCTCGATGCGGGGGGAGGTGACGTGGACGTCTACGCAACCGTAGATCCACGACGATCTCTCGATTCGATGGACAAGATGACGTCGTGTCGCCATGCAATTGGAAGGTGCAAAGATGATGACGTATCTTCAAAGATCAAGTCACATCTTGCCCATAACCATCCCCACAAAAAAGGAAGGGATCAAGGTTGTTCCCCCCAAATAAGGGAACAATATCTTGATGGTTATGGGGGGAGAGATTGGATACAACCAAAAGATTGCAGCCATATCTCTCCTAACCTCCCCCTCGTTGCCTGTAAATAGAAGGGGTGGGGGAAGGCATCAAAGGTCGAAAGTTGAAGACAAAGAGGCTCTGCAAAAAGGAGCTCCAACGCTTGAACCGAAGGCTTCACGAGGCATGGCAAGCGCGTCCTACGGGAACACTTAGCCCAATAAATCCTCATCAAAGCAGAAGTCTTGTACTCGAAGATCAAAGCTTCGACTTCTCGCACGAATAAGAAAGCTTGAAGAAGAAGGCCCGGAGTTGTCATCACCCCGACGCCTCCAACGATCTTCATCAACTCCGAAGAAGCCATAAGCAAAGACCGGAGAAGAAGATCAAAGCCGACAACACCCCGTCGTCTTCAACAAAGGCATCGACTCCTCGCACGAAAAAGAAAGCTTGGAGAAGAAGGCCTGAAGTCGGTGCTACCCCTGTCGTCTTCATCAACAAAAACTGACGCTACAACCGTCGCACGAAGATCAGTGCTATCCCCGCCGACTTCATCAACAAAAGCCGACGCTACAACCGTCGCATAGAGATCGGTGCTACACCCCCCATCTCCAAAAGAAACCTTCAACTCCGATCAAGCCAAATATGCCCGGAGAAGAAGTCGACGCCACAACCGTCGCTAGGTCGAAAGCTGAAGACGAAGAGGCTCTGCAAAAAGGAGCCCCAACGCTTGAAGACCGAAGGCTTCACGAGGCATGGCAAGCACGTCCTACGGGAACGCTTAGCCCATTAAGTCCTTATCAAAGCAGAAGCCTTGCACTCGAAGATCAAAGCTTCGACTCCTCGCACGAAGAAGAAAGCTTGGAGAAGAAGGCCCGGAGTCGTCATCACCCCAACGTCTCCAACGATCTTCATCAACTCTGAAGAAGCCATAAGCAAAGGCCGGAGAAGAAGATCGAAGCCGACAACACCCCGTTGTCTTCAACAAAGGCGTCGACTCCTCGCACGAAGAAGAAAGCTTGGAGAAGAAGCCTGAAGTCGGTGCTACCCCTGCCGTCTTCATCAACAAAAGCCGACGCTGCAACCGTCGCACGAAGATCAGTGCCATCCCCGTCGTCTTCATCAACAAAAGCCGACGCTATAACCATCGCATAGAGATTGGTGCTATACCCGCCATCTCCAAAAGAAGCCTTCAACTCTGATCAAGCCAAATACGATCAAAGAAGAAGCCGACGCCACAATACCCGTCGTCATCACCCTGACTTCTCCAACAATCTTCATCAACTCTGAAGACGCCATAAGCAAAGGCCGGAGAAGAAGATCGAAGCCGACAATACCCGTCGTTTTAACAAAGGCGTCGACTCCACGCCCGAAGAAGAAAGTTTGGAGAAGAAGATCTGAAGCCGGTGCTACCCCTGCCGTCTTCATCAACAAAAGTCAATGTTACAATCGTCGCACGAAGACCGGTGCTACCCCCGTCGTCTTTATCAACCAAAGCCGACGCTACATCCGTCGTATGGAGATCGATGCTACCCCCTCCGTCTTCAAAAGAAACCTTCAACTCCGAAGATGCCATAAGTAAAGGCCGGAGAAGAAAAGAAGTCAAGCCGACGCCACAATCGTCAAGGAAGCCGGAAGAATAAAGAAGCCTTGAAGAAGTAGCCATCACCGTTCGAGAAGAAGATCGAGTCAAAGCCAAAGCCAAAGCCAACGCAAGAAGCCGAAGCAAAAACACCGGTAAATCCCGCGCCAAAACAACGCACGTGCCAAAGCCAAGCAACTACGACGGTCACGAGCAAAGCACCGCACGTTCTAGCCGATACGACGTGAAATCTGGAAGAACTAAAGCACCGCAAGCCTCTACCCGTCTACGTTCAAGCGCAAGCGCCAAAGCAAAGTTAAAGCCAGATCCACGCCAAAGCAAAGCCAAAGCCAACGCCAAAAGCATGATCGACGCTGCGAATCGACGATCAAGGACGCTGAGGTCTAGAAAGGATCGAGGAAGACACGAAGACCGAGGAATGAAGCCAAAAACCCCCTAGCCGAGAAAGCGCGGAGCACGAAAGGGACAAAAGCAACGGCCGATACTCCTTAGCCTCTCAAGAAACCCTCACCCTGTAAAGACCTCTGTCCTGGGCAACCCCTTCAGAGCTCTTGCACGAATACCACATGGTGACGCGGATCAAAGGGACCCTCCAGAGGATCTCTCCTACAATCTCCTGATCAAATATTCACCGCACCCGGCTCAGCACCCCCGAGTCCCGGCCACTGTAATCTTCGTGTGTTCGCAATAAAGACGACCCAGATCTTTTTCTGCGCATACAGATTTCTGGTACGCCCGGTAGGACCTCTCCTTTCATCCGTACGTCTGAAGGAGTTGCTTCAAGTTCGCTATGGCCGGGACGAACGATGATACGTTTGCTCCAACAAGCCTTTCGCCTGTCACCGAGTCTCCACTGCTCCAATATGGCGATCCAGAAAACCCGGAGGATGACGTTCCCCCGGTATTACGCATCTACACTCGGCGTACTCGAACCCTTACGGACGTTTTCATACCAGAAACTGTTACCGAAGACGCTCTTCAAAGCACCTAGGAGGCCTTGGTGCATGAAGAAATGAGTCTCGATCCTGGAACCTCTGTCCAGAAATTTGGGGAGGATCAGCCTCAACCACGAGCATGTTCGGGTTCTCAAGCGGAATTTGCACCTCCTCTGCAGGGGGAAAACGTCCGTTATCAAGCAGAAGCAAGTCGGCGCAACTATGTCTCCGATGATGACGACGATGATGCGGGCATGCAACATCGAGACGTCCTGCGTCATCATCCTTCGTCCGCTCTCCAGCTCCTAGTCATGCAAATGGGTGAAAACCAATGTTGTCAGAACCGGACCGGAAGACGAACCGGTTTGTGTACCGGTCCGGTTCGGCCGGCCGGTCCGGTCCGGTTCACCGGCCCAACAAACACAGTCAAACCTAGAGAAAGATAGAGAGAGAGAGCATTTGTGCACCAAAAAAAAAACCGGTTCGGTCCGGTTTATACCTAAAACCGCCCGGTCCGGTCCGGTTTATACCTAAAACCGCCCGGCCCGACGGTCAATACCGGTTCGTTTTCCAACACCGGTTCACGCCCGGCCCGGACCGGTTTTCCTACCGGTTCGCCGGTTCCCGGTCCGGACCGGCTGGTCCGGTCCGATTCTGACAACATTGGTGAAAACATGACGCAAATCACTCGACTGATGGAGGAGAAGGATCGTCACATCAACACCTTGCTTCAAAGGCTAAGTGCGAGAGATGCTATAGCATTCAGTCAACCTCCTGCTTCTCCAGTAGTCGCTCCAGCTCCGTCTTCAACTCCTCACTCCTGCAAGGATTGTTCCGACGATTCTATCGACTACTCCGGTACTCTCTTCGGCTCCCGTCCCAGTGGAGGTCATCTTTCCGGTACCAGTTGTGGTGGCTACAAAACCTTCAACGACGGCCACGACTATGACAGTACAACAAATACAGTCGTTAGTTGCCGACATAGTGCGCTCTCAAAGTGGTAGCATTCTTCCTCCAATGACGGCGGCCTACTCGAAGCCTTACACTGCAAGGATCCAGCAACTGCGCTTTCCTACCCGGTTCTAGCCACCAAAGTTCCAGTACTTTGATGGGAAGGGCAATCCAAGGCAACACATTGCCCACTTCGTCGAAACTTGTAACAATGCCGGTACATACGGCGACGAGATGGTGAAGCAGTTCGTTCGCACCCTCAAAGGCAATGTTTTCGACTGGTATGTTGATCTTCCTCCAGAATCCATCGACAACTGGGATCAAATGGAGAGAGAGTTCCTCAACCGCTTCTACAGCACTCGGTACATCGTCAGCATGACCAAGCTTACTGCCACCAAGCAAAGGAAGGATGAGCCGGTGATCGACTACATCGATCGTTGGAGAAACATTGCGCTAAACTCGCGAGATCGCTTGTCTGAAGACTCGGTCATCGAGTTGTGCACTCAAGGCATGCACTGGGGCTTGCTCTACATCCTCAAAGGGATCAAGCCTCAGTCCTTCGAAGAACTAGCGACTCGGGCTCATGACATGGAGCTCAGCTTAGCAAATCGCAGGGACTCAAAGGCCAAAGACTTCCTGAAAGTGGAAAAGGAGGACGAACCGGTGGCATCAACGCAAGTCAACGTCACCGACCTCGCTTCGACTTCGAAACCACTCAAGATCATTGGCAAGCTGGACAAAGACAAAGGAGCCGCCATACCACCTCGTCAGCCTCAACGGCCATCAAGGATGACTCTCGAGGAGCTTGAAGCCAAAGAGTATCCCTTCCCAGAATCGGAAGTCTCATCCATGTTCGATCAGTTAATGCAAGAAAAGATGATCAAGCTTCCGCCACCAAAAAGGCTGGAACAAGTACATCGAGTCAACGATCCGCTCTTCTACAAGTACCACCGGATGATCAGCCATCCCATCGAGAAGTGCTTTGTCTTCAAAGATAAGATCATGGCACTCGCCAAGCAAGGAATAATCGAGATCAACTCTGGTGATGTCGTCGAGTCAAATATGACATCAATCACCTTTGACTACTTTCCGCCAGCGCTGACTGCTCCACAACGCACTTCAGCAAGGCTGTGCATCGTCTTTCAAAGATCCATGGCGAAACTAGCTCCAAGAAGACGACGACGGTATACTCTTGCAGTGTCCAGGGCCAAATCCTCACTGCCTTGGGGGCAACCGCCTCTCGTGCAAACGCTCCCTCTTCTAAACAAAGCTACATCCCAGCATGTGCTCAAGACAAGATACGAGCAAAGAGACCCCGAAGTCGCCCTGCTAGGCCAACCGTCAGGTAAGTTCGACTTCTATGTCCTCTACTCCAGGCCTCCTTCGATTCCAATCGAAGAAGTCAAGCCAACCGGTTGGGGATCAGAAGATGAGTCGGTAAAGCCTCCAGAAGAGCAAGTTCTTCCGATCAAAGAGAAGCATTCGGTCGCAGCATCAATTCGTCACCCTGGCGAAAAAGATCTGACTAATGAAAACGCATGGGCTATAGTACTGTTGACAAGGTGCTAAGAAAAACCAGCAAGGGTTTAAATCACAGGCTATTGGCTTGAGGGGTTTAACAAGGTGACTGCTCATGTAATGTTGACAAGGTGCTAAGAAAAACCAGCAATTTTCAATAGAACAAGAGTATTTATTCTAATGATTGAAGATGGTTAAAAGGGTTGCATCGTGATCTAGGATTAATGTACTAGCGGGTGCAAGTCGATCCTCAAAGAACCTTGATGAAGCCAAGTGAGCAAGTTGGATCTTCAAAGAGAGGACCTAATGCGACTGTCGGAAGTGGAACGGATAAGAGCCAGCTTTGGGGCGTGCTCGTGCACTGGCCGGGCTCGGAGGATGGGCTGGCTGCAGGTCAGCCTGGCTGCAGCAGAGCTGGCCATTGATCAACCTGGTTTGTTGGCTGGGTTGGCTATTGGTCGGGCCTGGCTGTGGGCTAGCCTGACAGGCATGTAGGCTAGGTCGCGAGTTAGCCTGGTAGGAAAGCAGGCTTGCTGGCTTTAGCAGGCCTAGTTGGCTACGTTGATCAGTAAGGGCAGCAGTAGCCACAGCTGTGGTTGTTCGTTGCTTGCGGCAACCTGATAGATACCTTCCGATGAGGGCACAAGATGGGGAGGGATAGGGGGTGGGGGGCACGGTGGGGGCGACTTGCAAGAGCCCGGGGGTTGCGGTGTACGGGAAGAAAAGGTTGTGTTTGTGAAATTACCCATTCCACTGGTGGATCCATCTTTAGAGGGACCGGGGGAGGTAATGACCAGAGCGTGACGGTCTATTTAAAATAAACTACTTCCTACGATCGCCCTGGTCGGAACTCGGAAGGCACATTGCTAGACTATGATACATTAAAAATTAAGATTTGCTAAGTTTTTTGCTCATCGCAAAATATACATTTTGCATGCATGGTGATTATATGTTAGGTGGTTCTCTTCCTCCCTCTCTAGTAAAACGGTTCATAATGTGGTATCTTTGAAGTGCAGCGCATAAGCATATAAGACTTGCATACAAAAATTAAACTACAACACACATTTCTATGAGGAAACCCTTCGCGGGAAAAACCTTGCCGGCTTCACATTGGATGGTGAGAGCAATCTACTAAAAAAAAGTTTTGGTTACAGCACGAAAATAAGAGCGCATGGAACCTGCTAGAAGTAAACCCTCCACTCCACACTCCCTTCCATCTTGTTCCTTCCAGCTTTTTGCAAGTTCCCTGCCCGATCGTCTTCACGGTGCTCCAACACACGTGGCCCTAGTTGTTCACTCGAGATGCCGCTCCGACTCCCTTGATTCGCTTCAGCGGCGACACCAATGTTCGCCCTCGCAACTCGCAATGCTCGAACGTGCCCAAAGGTGAACTGCACCCCACTATAGGTGGTAGCATCCTTTAAGGGACTACTTCGCCGAGGTAACCCGCCCGAAGAACCCCAAAGGATTTTATATCGGTAAACCCCGAATGCCTACTAAGGGTAATTAGGGTTCTTCGTGTTTGATTCACTCAAACAAGACCCTACCCTCTAACGCTTCACTCGGAAGAACCTAACACATGGAATTTACAAGGGAGAAAAAAGGAAAACCGAACTAAACTCGTAAATCCGTAAACCCAAATCAAAGGAACACCATATATGATTCCCGAGTGAAAAACGAGTCTAACGATCTAAAGATCGTAGCACACATAGGTGTGAAACACCTTCAAACATGAAAGATCTTTATCTTGTAATATATGCTTGAATTGAGGAGGAAGGAAGAAGGATTTTCAAGAGTCTCTCAAAGCAAAAACCTCTTTCTTTGATTTTTCACACCCACTAAGGAGAGGAATGTGGTATATAATATATACGATAGATCAATCCCAGGCAGAAATCAGCCTTTGGATCAAGGTCTAATGGCCCAAAACCAAGTCAAACTTCGTAGGTCAGCTCCTGGGTACTAGTCGTCCGAACGGCCGTTTGGACTGACTTGATCACAGTCGGCATAATCGTTCAGACTGGAGACCTAAAAACCCCTGGGTTAGGGCTAATGGTCCGAACAATGGTTCGGACCCCCCTGCACCCAAATGTCACAAGTGGTCTGGGCCATCTTTGAACAATCCAACCTCTTATCTAGCAGTCTGAACCATCATTCAGACGCCAGCACACTAAGGGTCTGAACAATGGTTTGGACCACTTGTGTGGACTTGTCATAAGCGGTCCAAACCAACATTGGTCAGTCTGGCTTCTTGTCTAGCATCTCAACCATCTTTCGGACGGCAGCACACTAAGGGCCCGAACAATGGTTCAGATCACTAGTGTGGACTTCCAACACTTAGAAAATTCTAAGTATTGGACTCCTCGACCTAGATTTCGACGAAACCAAACATCGTTATGCACAAAACACGATAAAATGTATGATCGATAAAACCGATGCATGCACACGTTCGTTCGACCTAGGGCACAAAGTACGTCTCGGCGGGTACCGGTACGCTCGACACCCGAGAAGGAGCCACCCCCCACTGAGGTTGGATGACGCCATGATCCATTGAGAATCCTCAGGTTAATGGCTGGATTCTGTTGGTGACACAAGGTGTGATCATGCTAGAGGCTGGTAGAGGGGGAAGGTTAAGAACCCTTGGTTGCCATGGAATCGCTCACCGCACCCTCTCCAACCTCGTCTCGAAACTCACCGTCTTTCCACTAGTCAAACTTGAGGAATTCACTAAAGATCCCACAAGCTATAGAAGGTGACTACATATAAGATCTCTTCAATTGTTTTACCAACTGCGATGTTCTCCTTTCCAATCTCGGCTTTGCTCGCACAGTCAATTTCTCCTCTATGTGGTACTCTTGGCTTAATCCACCTAAGTTTGAGGAGATTATAGGAGACTAATCTTGTATATGATTTGTTATTTGTCTTTATATTATGTAACTTGTATTTGGATCTGATGGTTTTTAGCCCCCTAGACGCTCTGTGTAGCCTCATTATGAAGTGAGCCATATGAGGTATGTTGGTTACATGCTCTATGAGATTACATTTACATTTCTAACCTCTCTTCTCAAGTCATCAAAAAGAAAGAAAGAAAAAGAAGTGGCCACGCATCAATAACAAAGCTTTTAGATAAATAGGTAGTATTAAAATAGGAAATGTTTAATTGTTTATTGAGGTTATATACCAAAAAACAATTCGTTTTCTTAAATTCTTGTGTAATGTTTAGTTCATTCTTTTTTGTATGCTTTTCTATTAATTTTCCTTTGGTTTCTTTTTCTGTAAATTTACAGAACAACGTTATTCAATGAGACTTCATTTGATGAATGGGTGTATTCAGCCAAGGCACTAGCTTTGCCAGCTTCTTTGAGGCTGTACAAGGAGCTCCAAGGTCTCGGATTTCAGATGGTCCTTCTAACAGGTAGGGGTGAAGCTCAGCGGAATGTGACCAAAGAAAATCTATTGTTTGCTGGATACCGTTCATGGGAAAGACTGATATTGAGGTACAATCAATGCCTTTGCTTCAATGAATTATTTTCTTTTATGATTCCATCGCTTAATAATGAAACACAAAATGCATTCTAAAACACCAATATAATATGGTAAATGCAGAATTCTGTTGTCAATTTGGAGTATGAGCTAATTAATAATGTGTTGAGTGTTTATCTTACGTCATTACCAGTATCCGAAGTTGCTCATGTAATTTTTGATACTACGTGTAGTGGGATATCGTTTTAGCTATCACCGAAGATGGTAGGTCAAATCACGTTTGTCATTAGTACTGTCTGCTGGCACATTTAATTGTGCGGCCGCACATATTGTGTGCATGTACGATCGCACAGTGCTATATGCATGCTCTATGTTTGCACAACCCAAATATTCTTCTAGTTTTGCATATGTGACTGCATAATCGCATATGCGATCGCACCTGACAACAATGGCTACACAGTAATTGGAAATAACAAAGCATTTGGCAAACTCGAACTGATGATGGAGACCAAATGAGCAAAGTCATACTATGAAGTTGACTCCTTGGTCCCACACGAAGTATCTGCTTCAATTGAATCTCTTTGGGACCACATGCCTAGAGGAATGCTGGTGAGAATAGTAGTGTGGCCTACAAATGGAGCGGTATACACCGACATTTGGAGGAGTTGTAGCATGCCGCGGAAAAAACTTGAGTGATGGCATGCCCGAGTGACACTGGAGAATCATCTGGGCCGAGGGTGAATTGGCGATGGTCTAGCCCGACAAAATCAGTGTGTTGCTCAGCTGGGTGTCTGGGAGTACTATCCCGAGGGAGTCGGCAACTGGTGGTAGATCGATTGTTGATGGCAATTCAACTAGTGCCTCCATTAGAGTCCAAAGCTCTACCGAGGCACTACTAAAGGTGAAGGCTCAACTAGAGGCAGAGGTTTTATTGGAGGTGGAAGGTCCACTGGTGACGTTGCCTTGACAATGTTTATTTGGGAAATAAGTTTGCAAGAGTGGTACAAAATCCAAGGTGGGCATCTCCTAGCTTCTTTACGTTTTCTGTGTTGCTCTTTAGACCACAACTCATATTTATTATCTTATATCATGTCTTGAAGATACTCAAACCAGGTTTGATGTGATCAATGTTTTTAGACTCGGACTCGGAAAGCGACTCGTTACAACCCTTAGTGACGCGACTCGGAAGAGTCGACTCGTGGCGCGTAAGAGTCATAAACATAGTGACTCGTTGGATTAATATATATATATATATATATATTATTAGATAAAACAATAGAAATTTGGGAAAACTTAGAGATATATATTGCATTCATATGCCAAATAATATCACAAAATGCATCAACGTCATGCAACTATCAAACTATAATTGATAAAAACGATCGATCGAGTCAGAAACGAGTCTGACAACTCTGACCATGACTCGGACGAGTCATGGGACGAGTCAGACCATGACTCGTCCGAGTCAGACACGAGTCAGACCATGACTCGGACGAGTCAGGTGACCTGCGAGTCACTGGTCCGAGTCGGGTCGAAATCGAGTCCGAGTCGAGTCAAAACGAGTCGACTCGTCCGAGTCTGAACGAGTCTGAAAACACTGGATGTGATTGATGGATAGGAGGGTGTAGAAATTACTCAAACTAGAAACCACTGAAGGAAGGTTCAAGCCTATTAACTAGGGGTTCTTATATTTTTACATTTAGAATCCGTGATGTATCATTTGATAATAATAGGAACTGGATATTATGGCAAGAAAGTTTGATTCAGAGGGAAAGGAAGCAACAGAAATTGGAACTGGAATATCATTTGATTCGTTGATTCATATAAAAGAAATAAGCAATGTTCATTTGTTGAGTGAAAAATAGAAAAATCATGAAAAATTAGGTAAATTGGTATAACGGTAATATTGCACTATTTTTTATTTGTCGGAATTACACTAAGATAGCATGTTAGGCTAGACAATCCACATCAACGTCTGGCCCACACACGGTGGTGGCCTTGCGCATCTAGAACCAGTATAACAATCATATTTCACTTGACCTCGGATGTGTAAGGAATAATCCTTCAGCTCGACCTCGGATGTGTAAGGAATAATTCTTCACATGGAGAGAATTAGATAAAAAGGTATAACAATCATATTTCACTAGTAAAAATATTTGAGTAGGCAATTGTCTGGTATGGAGCATATGACCACTGGAACTGTGTGGAGCTCAAGAAACTAGGGGGGGGGGGGGGGGGGGGTGAGTAAAGTCGACTTTGGAATGGAGGCAAAGAGTGAGAATAGGATCAGTCAAACACGATAAGACACACTAACTGAACCTAAAGCTCTAATTCCAATTTGATGTAGGACAGGTGAGGGGGTCCAGCCAAACGGAAGGATGCCGCTCAAGGTTATGGATGGAGGTTTATGAATGTTCAAAATTGCATTTGCAGCAAACAGGTTTTGGGCTGATTGGCAAAAAAGATCTGGATATCAGATGCGGTTAAAATTTGGTAGAAATGTAGGGCTTTGGGTTGGGCAATTATGGTTAAAATCTGATGAGGATCAGGTGACCGAATTTGGAGATATTGTAGGTGTTTCCTGATTTGAGGTTGGGTGGATGTGATAGATTGAGAAGTTGGAGCTTTTCATGTAGATGGTTTTAGGATGGATTTCGTTAGGATTTTGAAGGGGGTTGATCGATCAAAACCTGAACAAGACAGCTTGCTTCCCTGCTCAGTTTTTGCACTGCTTCGGTGGATTTAGGAAGCAAAAATGGGTTGTTTTTGGAGGAAGTTGGGTAATGTTTAGATAAGCTTTAGACTAGGTATTAGTGATGAAAAGATAAGGTCTTGATAGATTTTAGCTAGGTTTAGGTTCAGGTTTATGTGCAATGAAGAAAATCACTTTACAATTAAGGTTTCAAGGTGAATTTGTGGAGTTCCGATGACGAAATGCAAAGGTTTTAGCATTAGTTGTAAGGTGTTGTGCAGAAATTAGAATAAAAGAGAGAAAAGGATGACAAGTTGATACCCACGACGAGATAGTCGCTCTGGACTACACCGGGTTAATAGAGGATCGCTCCACGGAAGTTCTGGACTGCTCCAAAGGATGGAGACTAATGTAAAAGCCTATATGATCAGCAAGTTTTTTCTTACAAGTAGTTTTCAATACAAGATTTTAATGATTCAGTTTCAATTATATGAATGTTCAAGATAAGCAATTAATTCAATGATTCATATGGCAAAAGTAATCATGTTGTGTCAAGTATTCAGATTAATGAAAATATTGATCGTTTGGAAATCAAGAGATTTTCGTTGGTCAGGAAGCGTAATAGATTTAATATTAAAATATTGATAACCCTTAAAAGGATTTCAAACATAACTCTTAAGGCTCAAGCAAGGATTAATTGAGAAGGTTAATTTATTGTTGAAGATCCTATCGCAAGCCAACAAATGTAAAGATGAATATATTTTATTCTAATGATGAAAAGATCTAACCAGATTCTAAAGGTTGATGTTTCTACGCGAATGCAAGCAAGTACGAAGAGGCGTAGATGAATTCTTGATTGAACTTAACGATCCAAGATCAAGATACGTCGGCGGGGGGGGGCCTTAAATCAGCATAAAGAACAATGAAATATATGAATCGTCCCCTCGGGAAGCCTGGGGTGCCCTCGAAAAACAACAGATTTACCCGAGGGTGCTCTTAGCAAATATGGGCAGCCCAGGTTGAAATCCGTAGTTAACAACATCAATTAACACTGCCAGGGTGCCCTCGGAGAAGCACCTGACTGTGGGGGTGCTCTTAAAAAAACAAGGCAGGCACATGACAGTTAATTCATTGTGTCTTGGTTGTACAAGGAGCTGAACAAGGGCTGCACGGGTTCTTTACACGGAAAAGAGGAGGCGACTCCCTCTTTCACGTGGACAGTGGAGGGGGGCCGTGAAGGCTTGTTTGCGAGAAAGAGAGAGAGGAGGGAGAAGGAAAGAAATAAAAGGAGGCTGATTTCCTTCCTCTTCTTCTACTTCTTTCTCGCTTCTTCTTGGGAATCAGATCTTCTTCGAAATTCAGAAAGATATAGAATAAAAAGAGGAGGGGTGGGGGGGGGGGGGGGAAGGAACCTAGGTATCACCGCCCTAGGAGTTCTGCTAGGCTTCACCACCAAGTGAGGTTGCATCATTCATCAGGAACACAAATTTGCAAAACACAATTTAATTTTTTATAGCATGAAGATAACATGAAGGCATAGGGGGAAATAACCTTTTTTGTGACTACCAATGTTTCCCATAGACAATATAGAACTAAAAAGCCAAAACAGGTAGGCTAAAAATTAACACTAATTAATACTTCAAAAATGCATTAATAAATAACAAAATAAAGATAACTGGGCTCCAAAAGTTGGACCTATCATCATCCTAGCCAGATAGACCGAGTGGGCTGTCCTTCTGCGCTGATGACCGTAGACACGTGTGATCTGTGGCATGATATCATCATCACCAGATTAAGAGGCCACCCTCCAAAAATTTGTGGATCCATGAAGAACACAGTCGTCTTTTAATTCCCAAGCATAATAATCATTCATTCATTAGGGTTACATGAGGTCTTTTTATAAAGGAGTCGTAACCCTACAATAAAAAAAGGAAAAAAAAGGACTGGTGGTTTTATGGAACCCGTACCCAATGAGGACGATGTATTGTCTACGGGTATGGGGAGGGGAAGTAACACGTTATTTTTGTATATGCTTTTCCTTCGATTTTCTTCCGGGTGGAAATGCTTGCTTTTCCCTCTAATTTGATCCCATTTACTCCTTTACTTACTTACTTGGCATCATAGAGCACCAAGTACATCCAATAGCAATCTTCCAAAATTTCATATAAAACAAGTGATCTAGCTAATGATCTGATGATCTGATTTGACCCGAACATGATCCAAGTACTTTCTAGCGAATTGATGACAGGATCTAAACATTTAAAATCCAACGGTCAAATCTTGCTATCTCGAAGATCTAGAGGTTAAAACTCATGACAAAGCAAATCCAACGATCAAACCTCATGATCCATATTCCGAATTTGCTCTGAACTCTCATCCAATATCTAGCAAGGTCCTGGTCTCTCCGATCGGAAGTCATGAAGTACTCTGGTGTGATTCTGTTGTGCTATGATCTCGCATTTGTGTTAGCCTGCCCTGATCTCCTATCTGTGTAGGCCTGCTCTGATCTTGTATTTGTGTAGGTGGTGGCACCAACCACACGTCTAGGCTCAAGAGAGAGAAAGAGCAGTGACCGAGAGAATAACATAGTTTAATAAACAAAACAAAAAACTCCCTCTGTGTTCAAACTCCTCCTGAATCTAACACTAAGCACAAGAAAAGAGAAACACAATATACATACTCCCAAAAAGTCTCATCCTTTTGTCATAAAGATAAAATTAGCAAAGGGTGTGTATGCGCAGAAAAGGTACGGGTCGTCTTTATTGCGCAAAACCAGATTACAAGTGTGGCCGGGACCCGGGTGGCTCGGGTGTGGCGAGTCCGGGTTGCAGCGAGTTTTGATCAGGAGATTTGTGGGAGAGATCCTCTGGAGGGTCCCTTTGATCCGCGTCTCCACGTGGTGTTCGTGCGAGAGCTCTGAAGGGGTTGCCCAGGACAGAGGTCTTTACAAGGGGGGGGGGGGGGTTTGGAGAGGCTAAGGAATGTCCGCCGTTTCTTTGGTCCCTTCCGTGCTTCGCGCTTCCTCGGCTAGGGGGTCTTCAGCTTCGTTCCTCGGTCTTCGTGTTTTCCTCGCTCCTTGCTTGACCTCGGCGTCCTTGATCGTCGGTTCGCGGCGTCGATCGTGCTTTTGGCGTCAGCTTTTGGCTTTGGATTTTTGGCTTTGGCTTGGCTCCGGCGTGGCTCTGGCTTTTGCTTTGCTTCGGCGCTTGCGCTTGGACGTAGCCGGGAGAGACTTGCGATGCTTTCGTTCTTCCGGACTTCGCATCGTATCGGCTAGAACGTGCGGTGCTTTTGCTCGTGGCCGGCGTAGTCGCTTGGTTTTGGCACTTGCGTTGCTTTGGCGCGGGCTTTACTGGGCTTTGTTTTGGCTTCTTGCGTTGGCTTTAGCTTCAGCGTCAACTCGGTCTTCTTCTTCGAAGGACGTGGGCTACTTCTCCGGCGCTTCGACGGTTTGGGTGTCGGCTGGACTTCTCTTCTTCTCCGGGCTTCCTTGGCGTGATCGGAGTCGAGGAATGTTTTCGAAGATAGTGGGGGTAGCACCGATCTCCGTGCGACGGTTGTGGCGTCGACTTTTATTGATGAAGACGGCGGGGGTAGCGACGGTCTTCGTGCGACGGTTGTAGCGTCGGCTTTTGTTGATGAAGACGGCGGGGGTAACGACGCTTCAAGCAGTCTGTTCCAGGCTTTCTTCTTCGTGGATGGTGCAGACGTTTGTCGAAGGCGACGGGGTGATGACGCTTCGTTCCTCTTCTCCGGGCTTTGGAGCTTGATCGGAGTAGAGGGTTTGTTGGAGTCGACGGGGTAGTGCCGCTCCGAGCTTCTTCTCCGGCCTTTGCTTCTGGCGTCTTCGGAGTCAAAGGGTCTTCTTCTCCGAGCTTTCTTCTTCGTGCACGGAGTTGAAGTCTTGATCTTCTTGTGCAAGGGTCTTCACGTTGATAAGGGCTTTCAATGGACTAAGCCGATCCCGAAGGGACAGGCTTGCCCGTGCCTCGTGAAGCCTTGAGTCGATGAAGAAACGTCTCCTCTTCTGCAGAGCTCCTGCACTTCGTCTTCAGTCTTTGACCTGGCGACGGTTGTGGCGTCGGCTTCTTCTCCGGGCGTATTCGGCGTAATCAGAGTTGAAGGCTTTGTTGAAGATGACGGGTGTAGCGCCGCTTCGTTCTTCTTCTCCGGGCTTTTGAGCTTGATCGGAGTCGAAGGCTTTGTTGAAGATGACGGGTGTAGCGCCGCTTCGTTCTTCTTCTCCGGGCTTTTGAGCTTGATCGGAGTCGAAGGCTTGTTGGAGACGACGGGGTAGTGCCGCTCCGATCTTCTTCTCCGGCCTTTGCTTCTGGCTTCTTCGGAGTCGAAGGGTCTTCTTCTCCGAGCTTCTTCTTCGTGCACTGAGTTGAAGTCTTGATCTTCTTGTGCAAGGGTCTTCACGTTGATGAGGGCTTTCAATGGACTAAGCCGATCCCGAAGGGACAGGCTTGCCCGTGCCTCGTGAAGCCTTGGGTCGATGAAGAGCGCGTCTCCCCTTCTGCAGAGCTTCGCTTCTTGCCATCCGACCTCTTGAGCCTTCCCCCACCCCCTCTATTTATAGGCAAAGGGGAGGGGAGAGAGATATGGGAAGTTTTAATTTCAAATCCCTTTAATATCTCCCTCATAATTACCCGGGATTTATTCATCCATTGATGAGGGGAATAACATTTATTTGCTTCTCTTTCCTGGCGGGGCAATTATGGCTGGATTTTGCATACGAAATCGATGGCGACCCGGCTCTTCTTCTTGTCCGTCGGATCGAGGGATCGGCGCAGATCCGCGAGTGAGCAGACGCCATACGCAACCTCCCCCCGCGCATGGCAGTAGTTCTTTCCTTTTCTTTCTTTTCTTTCCTTTCTTTTCTTTCCTTTTCTTTTCTTTCCTTTCTTTTCTTTCCTTTTCTTTTCTTTCCTTTCTTTTCTTTTCCCTTGCATGGCCGGCCTCTTCTTTCTTTTCTTTCCTTTCTTTTTCTTTCCTTTTCTTTTTCTTTCCTTTCTTTTTCTTTCCTTTTCTTTTCCTTTCCTTTTCTTTTCTTTCCTTTCTTTCCCTTTTCCTTGCAAGACTGGCCACCCCATAGGGGTCCAGATCCTTAGTAGGGGCCGGCCCCCCCATGGGGTTCGGATCCTAGTATAGGGGCCGCCCCCCCCATGGGGTTCGGATCCTTGTGCAGGGCCGGGTGGGCCCCACTTGAGGATGGGCCCACTCGGCTTCTTGTTGGGCGTAGCTCGGGTCCGAGTCGTGGTGCGCATCGGGTTTGCATCCGCGTAGGGACACGTGAGTCGGGTCCGGGTCCGAGCGCACGTCGGGTCCGCATCCGCGTAGGTGGACGCAAGTCGGGTCCGGGTTCGCGTCGGGTTTGCCTCCGCAATGATGCATGCAAGTCGGGTCCAGGTTAGACACAATTTGTGTCTACAGGGTGTTCAAACACAGAAAACTAAACCACCCACATTAATATGAAATAAAAATGAGTGCATAACTAGAAATCTACCAAGTACAATTTTGTAAATGTGATAAAATATCATCAGAACAAAACAAATTACATCAAAAAAGAGTACATAGTAGAAATAGACTAGCATTCAGTACTACACAACACAAAGACAATGCATCAAGTGCCTACAATGACAAACCATAATTGACAAACAGACTCAAACCGACACAAACCAGAACTAAGCATGTATTGAGCCGGAGTCAGACAACATAACCACTTGGCAATAGACACGTAGTGGCGAAGAAAATGATAGTCCCTGATCCAGAAGATGACACAAATGGCCATGAGTAACAGAAGTCCAAAGCTCATCCATAGCACCACCGCAGTACTCGGCAGCAACGCGACGCAGAAATATCTGATCCGTAGCTGTACGATCACAAGAGGAAGACGAAACCGATGATATAACTGTTAAACACCAGAACGAAGGACATCATGAAGATGAATCTATAGATCCATGTCGTCCAGTAGTCCCAAAGAAAGAAACAGTCAATCTCATCATCAGTCAGGTGGCTTACTGTACCTCTCACGAATGCTGCCAGTAAGAAAACAAGTCAAGCATTCCAGTTGTCACTTGAAATGTGACCATCGTCACAAAAGTTTCGGACGCGTTTGTACAAATCGGACGACTTCCCTCAGCCCTGAGAGATGAGGAGGTAAGGGACATGCTCAAACCAGAAATGAGAAGTCCAAAAAACAGTGTTATAGTATATTGTTGTATATCGAAAAATATCTTGAATTCTATCTGATATTTTAGAAAGAAACATAAGTATAATATTTTAAGACCAAAGCATTACAAGAGTCACATATTTGATGGTCTATTGTTAATTGGTATGTGCTTGGATTGCTAAATGTGTAAATGCAATAAAGAATTGTCATGAATGCAACTTGGTATAATGAAGACCTTTGAATTGATATTTAATAAACGTACTCAGTTTTGTTAGAGGAGCATGTTTTAGGAGTATAAATAATAAATCTTCAATATATTTTTTTTACTATGACTTTTATTTGGGCCGGCTTGGGCTTGAGAGAGCCATCAAGAGTTTGGGTATGGGCAATCCATAACCAATCCAACCCGATTCGATTGACAAACTAATCCATTACCGACCTAGTCTAACCCAATTGAAACCCACTAGGGGATAGGAGAGTTGGACAAGCAACTGATGCTTGGGTGAGGAGGTTGTGTGTTCGACTCAGAGGCACAAACCTATGTAGGGGATTAGTCCGAGCCAGAAGTGCGCCATTGCCCGAAATTGGTGCAATCAAATGGATGGGTTTAATTATGTCAACTGGTGCGTCAAGATCTCCCGTTTGTAGGGATGGGTTTAATTGGGTCAACTGGTGCGTCGGGATCCTTCGTTTATAGGGATTGACCAGTTAGCTCGTCTAGTTGATGAGACCTTTATTGTACTTCTAAGAGCATCTCCAGAAGATGACACTAATAGCCTGTGAGTCGGGTCGATCTGGGTCGGTCATGGATTGTCCATACCCAAACTCTTGGTGGTTCTCCCAAGCCCAAGCCGGCCCAAATAAAAGTCATAGTAAAAAAATTGTTGAAGTTTTATTATCTATATTCTACAACATTCTCCTCAAACAAAGCTGAGTAAGTTTTTTAAATGTCAATTTGAAGATCCCTTCATTATAAAAATTGCATTCATACCACTTCTTTATTGCATTCACACACATTTAGTAATCCATGCATATGCCGATTAAAAATAGACCATCAAATAACTCATATATATATATATATAATGCTTTGGTCCTAAAATAATATACTCATATGTTTCTTTCTAAAACGCCAGATGGAATTCAGGATGTTCAATATACAGCAAAATGCTATAACATTATTTTTCGGACTCCTCATTTCTAGTTTTAGCATGTCACATATCTCCTCACCTCTCAGGGCTGAGGGAAATATTCCGATTTGCATACACGCGTCCCAAACCTATGTGGCGATGGTCATATTTTAGGCGATCGCTGGAATGCTAGACTTACTTTCTTGATGGCAACATTCCTGAGAGTCACATTGGGCCGTCTGACCGAGGTTGACAGTTTCTTTCTTCGGGACCATTGGATGATATGAATCTACAGATTCATCTTCATATTGTCCTTAGTTGTGTTTAGCAACTTATATCATAGGCTTCGTCTCTATTCGCGATCTTGCAGTTACGGAGCAGATATTTCTGTGTTGACTGCTGAGTATTGCGGTGGTGCTATGGATGGTCTATTGACCTTTGGGCTTCTGTTACTCACGGTCATTCGTGTCATCTTCTTAGGTTTGGCCTGTGTCGGCTCGAGTCTGTTTGTCAGTTCTGGTCTGTGTTATTGTAGGATTTTAATGCCTTTTCTTTGTGTTGTGTAGCACTGAATGTTATTTGTTTCTGCTATGTACTCTCTTTTGATGCAGTTTGTTTTATTCTGATGATATGTTATAACATCTTCAAAGTTGTACTTGAGAGTTTTCTAGTTATGCACTTAATTTTATTTCATATTACTGTGAGTTGCTTAGTTTTCTGTGTTTGAACACTCTTTTCTACTTTGTGACAAAATGGGAGAATTTTTGGGAGTTTGCATATTCTGTATCGTTCTTTTCTTCTGCTTAATGTTAGATTCAGGGGGAGTTTGAACACATAGAGTTTTTTGTTTTTGATTAAATTATGTTATTCTCTCGATCGCTGCTCCATCGACCCCCTTTCTCTCTCTTGAGCCTAGTCGTGTGGTTGGTTCCACCAACCGTTTTTTGGGTTTGTGGCTCATATGCCAAACCAAACCCACACAAGAAATAGAACTGGCACCCTGGGCGCCATTGTTGGCTCTCGCCTTGGGCAAAATATTGGCCCCCAGGGAGAAACCTAGAGTTGGGTGTGGCGGTTTTCTATAGCCGACGCCCAGGACGAGATTTTGGTGCCCTGGGCACCTGCACAACTGGAGGCGCGGGTTTGACTAGTTTTAGGGTTTCTTTTGGGACTATTTAAGGATACTTTGAGTCCTCATATTATCACGATATTGTGAGGGTTTTCTTGAGGAAAAATCTGAGCGTCGTCTTGCTTGTGCCTTTTGGAAGATTGGTTTAGGATTGGATATTGGCTTGTTCAGAGGAGGATCAGAGCAATTTAGATGACAGATTCAGTAGAGGTGGAGGTGGCACTCTTTCTCAATTATTGTGTCCATATTCTTGGTGAATTTTCTCGTCATCCTTGGTACTCTGTGAAGCTTTTGTAATCCTTGTAAGCCTGCTCCTATTGGTGTTAATAGAAAAGATCCCCTGCTTCCCCGTTTGTGGATTAGCCCTGATTTGGGTGAACCATGTTAGATCTGCTTGTGATCTGGACATGTTTCTTTTCCGCTTATTTATTTTCGTCGTAGCGTATTTGTTCTGTAACATGGTCGATTTCTAGTTCTAACCCTTGGTTGGTGATCCACTTCCGTTGGGGTGAACCATAAATTCATAACAATTGGTATTAGAGCCACGTGGGTTATTGCAAGAGATGATGTCAGTGAACATGACCTCCACGTACATGGTGGATCGCTTCGACAGAAGGGAAATTTTGGCCTTTGACAAAGAATGGTTATAACGATTCTTGTTCAGCTAGGCTTGCATAAGGCTTCGCAAGAAAAGTCCAATAATCCAAAGAAGATAACAGATGCAGAGTGGGAAGAGATGGATCTGAAAGCACTGAACACAATCGTGATGTTCATCGGTGATGAGGCAATTTATAAGGTCATGAATGAGACGACGACCATGGCTTTTTCGGCGAAGATGGAGTTAGTGTACATGACGAAGAACATGACCAACAAGTTGTATCTGATGCAGAAGCTGTATTGGCTTCGTATGGCTGAGGGGACATCAATGCTGGATCATCTAAATGAGTTCAATAAGATCATAGTGGATCTGGCGATCGTCATGAGCAATGAGAGGCTGCGTGAGAAGGACAGAGCATTGATACTTCTTAATTCCTTGTCTTCATCCTATGAGCATCTAGTGACGACGATCGCGTATGGGAATGAGACTCAAATTGGAGAATGTAAAGTCAACACTCCTAGCTAGCGAGCATAGGAGGAAGTCACAAACTCATGTTGGAGATTCGAATGCCCTAGTCGCTAAAGGTACGGATAACGGTGGACAGAAGAGTTATGATGGAGGTGGAGGCGGCGCTGGAAAGCCCAAGCATAAGGCAAGATGTTGGCGCTGTGATGAGGTGGGCCATGTAAGAAGTAACTGTCCGAAGCGATTGCAGAAGCTGGACGGTGGGAAATCTTCTAGTACAGTGACAATGGTCTCTGCTGATAGCGGTTATGTTATTGATGAAGCCCTAACTACATTAGATGGTGGTAGTTGTGGTCTGGATGATGGATGGGTCCTAGATTCAGGGGGCCACTTTCCATATCTATTCGACACCCGAGTGGTTTGATACCTTTGAGGAAAAAGGTGGTATGGTTCAGTTCGGTGATGGCTCTGAGCGTGAGGTCACCGGTGAGGGAACTATGAAAATCCGGAGTCACACGAAAATAATGAGGATATTGAAACGAGTACGGTATGTGCCTGAATGCGCAAAAATTTGATCTTACTGGGTTTGCTTGACTCCGAAGGCTGTGGGTATTCAACTCAAGGTGGAGATCTGAAGGCTACAAGAAGTAACTGTGTTTTGCTGAAAGGTCGGATGGAGGCTAACGCAAAGACCTCAAATTGTGGTTGTGGAAGACCGGAGGTGTAGACTCGATCATGGCTCGAGTCTGTATCTGTAGCAATGGTGTTTCTGCTAGACCCTAGGGAGAGGGGGTGTAAAGAGGGGAGATTGTTGGGTTTGTTGCTCATATGCCAAACTGAACCCGTGCAGGAAACAAAATTGGCGCCCTGGGCGAAAACCCGAGAGAACCAGCATATTACCAACGTGGAGATTGTTGGGTTTGTTGCTCACTACGATCGCGGCCGCCTCTCTCTCTCTCTCTCTCTCTCTCTCTCTCTCTCTGTGTGTGTGTGTGTGTGTGTGTGCACCTTTGGCTCGGATTAATCCCTCCGGGATTAAAGACCAACCTACTCGGAATTTCCCACAACACTCCTAGGTAAATATAGTGGGTGTGTGTGTGTGTGGGGGGGGGGGGAGTCAGACATTCGACCTCCTCATCCAAGCATCAGTCCCAAAATCCACTTGTTCAAAATTTGATCCTCCTGCACTCAAGTGTGTGCTCCTTGGCTACTCACCTGCTCAAAAAAGTTCAAGTGCTATAATGCTCCCACCATACGAAGGTTAGGAACTAATTCTTTTAAGATGTGCAATATTTCTCTTCCATCAAGACACCTCTGTAGGGGGAGATTATGAGAGTGAAGAATCATGTATACCCTTAACTTGTTGAAGATTAGAAACCCATCCATGATGGTGACACCAGCGAACAAGGGGATTCATGTGTACTATAGGTGCCCCAAACCCGTTAAGCATCTCTCGGATGCAGTGTCAGCTTCGCCAAGTATTGCCTCTCCACCTATAGATGATTTAGACGTCCCCATTGTTAGCCCTCACATCTGCGCTCTAGGCCTACCACTTACCAACTCCAGACAAATTTTTCGACGATCAAAACTCATGATCATTATTCCGTATTTGCTCTGAACTCTCATCCAATATCTAGAAAGGTCATAATCTCTCATTTGATCTCTGATCTGAAGTCCTAAAGTACTCTAGCGTGATCATGTTGAGCCCCTAGCTTGCATTTGCGCTGAAGGCCTGCTTGGATCTCCATCAGACCTTAGACCTACCATTTCCCAAATCCAAACACTTTCACCAACCACCTTCAGTATTTCAGTGTGATTGTTTTATCCATGCCCCCAAACTCACTTGATCTAAATTTGATCCTCTTGCAATCACCTGCTCAAAAGAGTACAAGTGCTATAATCCTCCCACCATACGAAGGTTAGGATCTAGTGATGTCTCTTTATTTGAAGATGTGCCCTATTTCTCTTCCATCTAGACTCTTCTTTAGGGGGAGAATATGAGAGTGAAGAATCATCTATATCCTTAACTCGTTGAAGATTAAAAACCCCCATCCATTATGACACCAATGAACAAGTTGAGAAGGAGCTTCATGTGCACTATAGGCACCCCAAACCTTTGAACCATCTCTCGGTTGCAGTGTCAGCTTCGCCAGGTATTGCCTCTCCATCTATAGATGACTTAGACCTTCCCATTGCTATTAGATCCTATATCCAATTTTCTTTTATATACTACCTTATCACCATCATATTGCAACTTTGTATTTTCCTTGTCCGTTCTTATACCACTCAGTGCATCAGAGGATCTTGCTCAACAATGCTAGAGGCGTGCCATTTGTGACATGATGAAGCCCTTGAGAAGAATGAGATTTAGGAACTAGTTGATCTCCCGAAGGGATGTAAATGGCTGTTCTCCATCAAGTACTAGGTGGGCAATTGGAAAGATACAAGGCGAGGCTTGTTGCAAAACGATTTAAATAGAATCATGGGATTGACTTCCATGAGATCTTTGCTTCAATAGCAAAGATGAATACTTGTAGGGGGATTCTCTCTCTAGCAGTGAATCAAACATTGGGTGTCGCATCGGCTAGGTTAAAAAATACTTTCATTCATGGAGATCTATTGTAAATGGTGAATATGGAAGCACCTCGTAAGTTCCGTTTATCGACAAAGCAAGGGAAGTATGTAAATTGAAAAAGGCCTTGTACAGATTAAACCAATCTCCTCACTTGTGGTTTGCAAGATTCAATGGATTATGGGAAAGGAAGGCTATGTGCAGGGTTGGGCAGACCACTCTCTCTTTATCGAGCATCGCAAGGACAAGGTAACAATACAGTGTATGTTGATGATATGGTCCTGACAGGGTCTGATGGATGATGTCAAAAAGCTTAAAACTCAATTGGCGCAAGAGTTCCAAATTAAATATTTGGGACCACCAAGGTATTTTTTGGATGCTAAGGTTGATAGTCCAGAAAAGGAGAGAATTTCATATCACAAAGGTAATGTCCTTGATTTGTTGAAAAGATGGGGATGCTTGGATCCAAACCACTGATTTCTTTTTCTTTTTTTTTGGTACGAAAACCACTGATTTCACCCTAGAACAAAATCACAAACTAGCAGAAGAAAGTGTTGAGCTACTTGATTATGTAGGGATGTAACAAAAATAAGTTGGCAGGGTTATATCTCTCTTTTACCAGTTCTAAGATAGCGTATGCAGAGGTTGTTGTCGGCCAATTTATGCACTCACCAAGGACATCTCATATGGAGGTTGTTCACAAAATTCTCAGATATCTGAAAAAGCTTTGCCTGGTGAGGTAATTGTGTTTGGAACTTCGAATGTCATGGCCATCTTAAGATTGAGGCTTACACTGATGCACATACTGAGTAAGATCCATAAATGACAGACGATCGACTACAATTTTGTGTATTTGTTGGGCGAACTTGTTTTTGTGGAGTAAGAAGCAAGTAGGTGGTGGCTAGATCTAGTGAGGATGCTGACTTTTGAGTCATGGCTCATGGAATTTGTAAGTTGTTATGGGTGAAGATTCTCATGAAGGAGTTCAGATTTCCGGTGAGTACAGCCATGAAACTTCACTGGGACAACAAGGTAGTCATCAATATCGCTCATAGCCCAATTTAACATGATAGGACCAAGCGTATAGGAGTCTACTGACACTTCACAAAGGAGAGGATCAAGTAGGGGAAATTTTGATACCTTATGTCAAGTTGGACTACCAATTTCTGCTTCTTATGTTTACTTATTGGGCTCTCTCTATCCCATCTCCTCTCACTATCTCCGACCTATGCAAACCGAAGAATAAGTACTCGTTGGCATGTGATTGAATAGGAGATGGATCATGATACCTATGATCAACTTGTGAATCTTGTAATAGCTTTATCGTTTGTACTCAACATTGGTATGTTCAGTGTGTTATTCAAACCACGATTGAGAATTCTGATCTGGGTTTTGACCAAGAAAAAAACAAACCAGTTCGGGTGGTTTGGGCTTGGGTTCGTCCGTTTTGGATATATATATATATATATATATATATATATATATATATATATATATATATATATATATATATTAAAAATGAAAATTTAGAAATCCACATTTGATTCAGCTACTTTGCGTCTCGTTTGATTGATATGGGACTGTTGCCAGCAATTCAGATCTAATTAAGGTTTGATTCTTCCTATTCAGACCTGATTCGACCAAATCAGGTCTCATTTAGCCTATTTGGTATTCGATCCAGCCAATTTTGTAGAACCAGCTCCTAACTCATCTGTTATAGACCCATGAATGGGTTTTTATAGGAATCACCGATGTCCCTTAGTGAATGCTTTAGTTGATTCTCAATCCGAAGACGGGTAAGTTGGGTTGACTTTTAGGGCACAATTCCAACAATGGATAGCATCAAAGAATGTGTTTTGAGTGGTTGAATTGTCCGACAGACAATTTGCCCTTTTGCCTAGAGTCAATCAGTCATGTAGCTTTCAAGGCTCTTGTGTGGCTCATGTGACTGTCCTCAATTGCTCTCCTCTATATCATGAATGTGGTACACATCTTCTCATCTTTCTTTCTCTCACTTCACACTACTGCATAGATTTAGCCGCTACTGAAATCTTTCCAACATAATCCACAAGAATCAGGACCCTATTTGCAGGTTGATTCTGTTGTTTGGTGAGACAGGGGAACCTCTGATATTGATAAGCATGCAGTTGTCTACAAGTCAGAAAAGCGAGTGGAGCTGGAAGCGCAAGGATACAGGATCCACGGGAACTCTTGTCGACCAGTGGAGCGACTTGCTCGGCTCCCCAATGGCCAAGCGATCATTCAAACTACCAAACCCCATGTACTACAGTGGATGATATGATCCAGATTTGATGATTGATTCGAAGATATCCAATGTTCATAATAACTCATTGTGATCAGGTTGGTATGCAAGGAAATTCTCGAAAAACCATGGTTTTAAACATTCTTCGAATATAGTAACTTTGGATTAACCATAAAATGGTGGTCCCTGGTAATATAATTTATTCAGCCCGAAGGTTTTCCCGATTGACATGGCCACATACAACTGGTGGTTAACATTCAGCTCAACCCGACCATGGCCACGTCAATCCGGCTAAGCTGATCCGGAAAGCCCTTGGGGCTTAATAGCATGTCTCTTATTTGTTGCTTTTACTAGGGTTTAAAGAAGGGTAGGACTGTGGGGTATGAGATGGGGTAAGGGCAGAGCGTGGGGTAAGTGCTGGGCATACTTGTTATCCAAACAAGTTATACATAAAGGGAGGGGTAATCTACGGAAAATGGGTGATGGTAAGTAATTTTGAGGGGTGAATAAAATTACCCAAAAAGTATTTACTATTGTCGCGGTTGAAGGCTTCTAACCTTAGTCTCTCTTGTGCATGGATGCTAAAAGGTGCTGGTCGAACCAGACATACATGTCCCTTAAAAAAAAAAACTGCCATATGCGGGTGGGGAGTTCATGGCAGTCGTTGAGTGTAAGCATTTGGACCGTTGATGGAAGATTAAAGAGCTGTCCGATTATGGTGCACTCATACCTTTTTTACAAACAACGAGATAGCTCCCTTTCTCTTACATATTAGTGAATGGTCCAGATGCCTCACTCAACATTTGCAGTGAAATTTTCATGCAACAAAAAAAAGTGAACTTAGTGATAGCTCCGTTACAGAGGAATCAACTTGCAATACGTCCTATAAGTCTTGTATTGCAATAGGTCCCTCCCGAAATCCTGTTGAACCAAATAGGGAAAAAAAGGTTAATAACATCCAGCCCAAGTTCATTAATTTTATATTTCCTGCCATCAACTTAGCACAAATCATTTTTTGCATGAAAATCTATAGAAATCAATCCAAATTGTCGATTTAAGAGAACACTCTTTTTTTTTGGTATTTTCATCAATTTTTTTTTTATTTTCTGTCAATCGGCCAAATAGTTCTTTTTGTGCGATATAGAATCAGCTTGGTTTCGCATAGTTAAAAGCATTTTTTGTCATAAAAAAAATCATACTATAACCAGATGAGGAAAAAATGGGCCCACACACTTGATAAAGGAAGTTATATCACTAGAGCAACAAGAAGAGACATGTAGGGAATTGTGTGGCTAAAATTTTTGAATGGAGAAGTTTGGAAATATTGTTTGACCAAACAAAAGTTGGTTTTGAATTCTTGTTGAAAAAAAGTAGGCATCATCAATTTTTCATTGGAAAGTGTTGGTCTATAAAGGGTATGGCGAATATTTTCAAGGAGTTTTCTGAAAGGAAATGGTGAGAAGCACTTGGTTGGCAGCAATGCATAAAAGACCTTATCTGCTGTTTTTTAAAAATTTTCAAGACTATGAATATAATTTAAGGTTATTTTGACTTTGCCCCCCAAATTTTGCCTTGAATTAGACTTTACCCCCCATCTTTTCATTAATTAGACTTTACCCCCCAAAACTAACTATTCCGTCAGCTCACCTCCCAAAACTTTATTTCTTTTTCGTCATCTCGCCCTTCCTCTTAGATGGTGAGCTGACGGAACAGTTATGTGCATAGCAGAAGATGCCTGAGTTTGCCAAAGCAAACAGGATTTTGCTCTTTACCAATCGTTACTCTTCAGCTACGATTGTTACACTTTATCTGTAGCGGTAAAATTATTATTTAAAAATTTTTGTTATTACGTGTGTGCAAGAAAATGGAGCTTGTGTTAGCCAAAGTCCAACTAGAGGGGCTTATTGATAAGTTCGAACTTTACATATCCTTAACGTTAAGCGGAATCCTTTTTAAGGAGCTCACGTTAATAACCCCAAAAAAGATTTTGAACTTATCAAATGCCATGGCAATCCATGGGGACAACATTGGAGCTCGCTATGGATGATGCTAGACTAGTCTGGAGATCAAAGGGGCATGATGCATGGCAATGGGTAGTGGAAGGATGAGCTACTCTTGTGGATCTTCAACCCTGGCCTCGCAACCCAGATCCTTCGGTGGCCCAGCACGAGTGTCAGACACAAGTGGGTTTGGAGCCCAGGTCCTAGCTAGACCCAATTGTCACCACAACTGGGCGTACAACGTTCAGGATCCAACTGCCACCCGAACGTACCATCACTAGCTAGACCCAATAGTCGCCACAACAGGGCGTACAACGAAAGGGCCCATCTGACCCACCCGAACACATCATCACGAGAACTGAAGCGGCATACACGCACCAGCGAAGGGCCCAGCTGATCCAACCGAACACGCCACACACGAGCGCCAGAAGCCGCATAGAAGAGCGGCGGAACACATAGGACGTAGCAGCGGATAAAGGCCGTGATGAGTCGGACAAGTGCAGTGATGGGGAACATTAATTGGAAATCCCTATGGAGGGTGAGAGCCCCTAGTTAGGGCCAGATGGCCCAGATCATCCATGTGGAAGCTTCTCAAACTCAGAATACTTTAATTTCCTCATACCCCGTCATAAAATGTTTACAGACTCTTTACATATACCCCATCATTAATTAAAATTATGACAAATGGAGGGATGAGAAAATTCGAACATTTTAAACTCTTTGTCTGGCGGTCGGGACTGAGTGCAGTTCACCAGTCGGCCTGGGTGTGAGGGATGGTTGTGATTGGTTTTGTGAAGAGTCTGTAAAGATTTTTTGTGGTTGGATGGTGTTGAGAATAGTCCCACATCGATAAATGGATGGGAAGCTTTGTTGGTGTTGCCATTTCCGGGCAAGCACCCGGCTGAGATATTCGGGGGAGACTGGCTTTCCCAGGAGCGGTCCAATCAAGGCATTGGCCCACTCCGCACGGGCCTCCTCTATCAGCTCCGAAGGGAGTTGGAGACGACCATCCACTGGGTAGAGTAGATCCACCAAATCTTCGGGGGAAACCACATCGGAGTCTGCTGGAGCTTTGGAGGCCAAGAGATCCGACCACCACCGCCCAGGAGAGGAGACGCCCACCGCCGGAGAAAGCTCGATCGGGAACCCTAGACGAGACAAGGACCGGAACTCCACCACCACCCGGATAATGCACCTCGATGCCATCACAGTCCATGATGGCCGCTATACCCTCAAGGGATTTCAACCACCCGGAGCCCTAACTTTGCTTGACCCATAACATAGTCCGGCTTGAATGTTCGAGCCCAGCCCAGCCCGAAGCAGAAGCTAACTTTGACCAAATTGGGCCCAGCTCAATGGGCCTCGGGCTGTCTCGAGCCCATTAACAGCCCTATCCTTCCACTATCCATTGCCAAGCATCATGCCCCTGAATCAACGTTTGATCTCCAGACTACTCTATCATCATCCATAGCTAGCTCCAATGTTGTCCCCATGGATTGCCATGGCATTTGATAAGTTCAAAATCTTTTTACCCATAAAGACAGTCTTCTTTGTAATTCACAACTTTAAGGCAAGAAGATTAATTAACATCAATCTCAACACAGCATTAGCATAAGCTCACCCTCTTTTTGGACACCATATATATAGCTTGATCCATATACAATTAAGGGTAAATTACACTTTGCCCCCTCTGAGGTTTATTTAGTTCCAAAACATCCCTAAAGCTTGAAATGTTAGCACAATACAGGTGTGTCTGTGCAGCGGCAGGAGTGCAAGGGTGACCACCTCCATCTCTACAGGCTTTGTGAATCTTTTGGCGCCGGAGCTATGTTCGTTGGAGACAGCGAGATGAGTGGGATGCTCTAGGGCTTACCATGGTTTGGCACGTGTGGCGAGAGCGCAACATTAGAGTCTTCTCCAACAAACGACGCTCGGTAGATGAGGTGGTTGGGTGTATTCGATATTTTGTGGTCAAGTGGAGCGTAGGTATGCATGTTGACCTCTCGAGTAGCCTCCGTGTTATATGTACTCGTCTCTAACCTTTTGCTTTGTGCCTAGTTAATAAACAGGTTGTGGTCCATACCAAATCCCCCTCAACTAGAGGGTTCTCAAAAAAATAAATAAAAAAGATAAAAAATAAAAAAATTATATTTATATATATATATATATATATATATATATATATATATATATATATATATATATATATTGAAGGAAGGTAGAATGTAGTTTTTTTAACTATAGGAGGGGGGTAAGTGTTTTTGAGTTAAACTTTGGGGGGCAAAGTGTAACATACCCTACAATTAGTGGTTTTATCCCAGAGAATACCTCCCACATGATAGGCTAAATATATATGTATCAAGGAAAAGGCTAGGAAGCCAGCTAGTTTGCCAACTGTTGTGCTGCCAATTTTAGAGCATCTCCAACCGGTCCCCCATCCACATGGGATTTTCGGGGGCTGAAACTCTAAAACACCTCTCCAACCGAACCCCACTTATGGGGGGAGGCCACAGTCAGCCCCTATATTTGGGGGGACTCTTAACCCTCCATTTCTTATTAAAAAACCTAAAATAAATTCAAAAGCTGTGTTGGCAACATGGGGATGGATGGATGGGAGGTATTTTAATAATATCTCAAAATAAGGATGGATGGATGGGAGATATTTTAATAATATCTCAAAATGGGGATGCTTGGATGGGGGACGCTTGGAAACACAAGATATCTCTACCTCCCCCAAAAAAGCTGAGTTGGCACTATATCACCCCCAAATATGAGGATGGGGTGAGGGACCAGTTGGAGATGCTCTTAAGTGGCATCTGCCTAGGGCTCATCCTATGGCCCCCACAAAAATATTCTTCTCAATGATGACCTGCCAACACTTCACATTACGTGGAGTGGCAACAAAAGTTTTTTTTTTTTTTTTGAGTATCCCTCGGAGAGAGAGGGGGGGGGGGTTGGCAATGACCCCAACCTGTCGATTAGAGAAGAAAGGGTGATACAAGATAACCGATCGATCAATCAAGAGAAAAAACGAAAGGAAAAGCAAAAAAAAAGACGAAAAAACAGATCTCCCGTCTTCCCGAACCAACGGTTTCCAATCGATCACCAACCTCCCAATCTTAAGTAGCACCACCTCCCACTTGTTCTCCTTCCCGATGAAAATCCTCTTATTCCTCTCAAGCCATATCGACTAAACGACCGCCGCCGGGAGCAGGTCTCAGGCCTCTCTGCTCTCTTTCTTGATATGCTTCTTCCGCCAAGATGACCAGCGAGAGAACATCGAGGATGGCTCAGCAGAGATTCCAAACCTACCCCAAATGAAATTCCAAATACTCGAAGCAAAGGAGCACGAGAGAAGGAGATGATCCACACTCTCCGGGCCATCCCCACACATCGGGCAATCTATATTGATTAGCAGGAACCTCCTCTTGAGAAGATTGTCCTTTGTTAAGATCTTGTTATTGATGGCCAACCAGGAGAAGATTCTAACTTTGAGAGGGGCCTTGCACTTCCAAAGTTGTTTGGCCATTGGACATCTAATTCCCCTGAAGTTCAGAAACTTGTAGAACGTGTCGACAGAGAATTTTCCAGAGCTGTGCCAGCGCCATTCCACTTTGTCAGGCTGCTCGGTTAGCCTTATGTCGCGAAGTAACTCCATCATCTCCTCAACTTGTTTTTTTTTTTTTTTTGGAAGGTAAAAAACAAATTTATTACTGAAATAAGAGAAGCAGTTACAGGACTCGGCTTAACTCTGACTGAGTAAGCAGAAACTAGGCCAAATAGGGCCACACTTACCCTCTAACCAAAGGTAGAGGGCAGTATCTCACCAAAGTGAGTTACAGGACTCCAGCTAAAAAAGTAAAGAACAGCTCCACAAAGCCCCAACCAGCACAAAAGGACCTCAGCCGCAGCTGGATTTCCCCATCGCCAGCTAACTCTACACTCTCGCCACTAGGGGAAACCACAAAACACTGCAACCGACACAATATCTTTCCTGCAGTACCCAAACACTCACCTATAACCCACCAGAACAGACCTGCTGCATCAGAAACTTAGTCCGCTTTACTCCTGGTAGTATGGTCACAAGGGCCCTTCGGCCAACTCTCCTTAGTACGCTTGCCTTTACGGGAGCGAGACACCTTATCTTTCCCCTCCTTCACCATTTCCTTCTTAAGAGCTAGTGATTCCGGATCTACTCCATCATTGACTCCTCCTTCCTGCTGTATAGACTCCCCCAATAAGAGTGTTGGATCTGAAATGCCAAGAAAGGATAAGAGTTCCTCGTCAACAACTAACATTTGAGCCGGTTCACCATTCGGGGTGAGCGAAGAGGAAATGAAACTGCGTTCACGACTATTCAGTCTAAAAACTCCCACTAGGTGCCCAGTCTTCATATAAAGACTCTCCACCAAAGCTTTAACCTTCAGCACCAATTCTTCATCATAGTCTCCCGCACGAAACGCCTCGGTAACATGGAGCCTACTATGTTCCGGATCAGTCCAATCTATAAGATCGATTTCTCCAGGATCCGCAATTGCCTCAATTGGAACATAATACTCGACTTCAGATTCTGACTCTGTAACAGCACAAGCAGGTTGTGTAACACCATCACCTGCAACGCCTCCAGCACCTGAAACTGGAGCAGCACTTGGCCCTGAGACAGCATCTACAGCATCAGATTCTGAGTCTGTAACACCCTCATCTTCCCCATCTTCTGACTCTGAATCATCAACTCCAGCCTGCACGTCTTCAGCAACTCCAGCACCATCAGCAGCACCCCCTGCTTCAGCGCTAACCTCATCACTCCTAGCAACTTCAGCTCCAGCAAAAACTGCTGTAACAGCATCAGCAATACTATCCCGGGACTGTGTAACATCATCCAAAGGACCAGATGCAGCCGCACCAGCACTTCCTGCAACAGCATCTTCTTCATCCTTGCCAACATCTTCAGTACTGCCCCGGGACTGCGTAACATAAGGACCAGGTGCAGCAGCACTAGCGCTCGCAGATTGTGAGGCAAGAGGCGCTGCTACCAGATTAGCATCTCCCACTGTTACACAGCCATAGACCTTTGTAACATCAGCCACTGCTGCCGCTACAGCACCAGTTCCATTGGCCACAGCTTCAGCTCCAACTCCATCTAAATCTTCCCCCACCAAGCCAAATCTCTGATCTGTACACTCTGTAATAACAACATCATCACACCCCTGGGACTGCGTAACATCACCAAAAGCCACAGGTGCATTAGTGCCAGCACCATCGCCATTCCTCGCTGTTACAGATTTAACCACCTCAACACCAACTCTAACATTATCCCTACCACCATCACCTGTTAACCCCTCTGCCACTTCGGCAAACTCCCTTAGAGGGCTATAACGATTACCTGATCCCATAGAGCCATCCACCACTTGCTCTTTCCCTTTCCTCCGGTTAGGTTTGCCCACTTGTATCCACTCATGGTTGCCTACTGCGGTACGAACCCCAAAAGACTGGTTCAGTGACGACAGAGGAGGAGGAGCCCCCCTTGTCTCCCTTATAGGAACTGAGCTACCTTGGCCAAATGCCTTCCCAGTATTCTTCCATTGAACTCCAATTTTAGGATGTTTGCTGCAATTCCCTTCACCATGATCGAAGGATTTGCACGCACGGCATCTAGGGGGGATCCAATCATAAAGGACTGGCTGAATAGATAAAAGCTTGTCTTTACTATCTCGGGCTTCCACCTCGAGAGGCAATGGATCCTCCACATTAATCTCCACACTAAGCCGAGCATAGCTGACCCTCGATTGATCTGTAGTAGCTTGATCCATGTACAACGGAACCCCGATGATACTCCCCATTCGGCTTAGCAATTCTTCAGACCAAAGATCCACAATCAGGTTAGGAAACCTCACCCAAATCGGAACCTTAGTGAGAAGATCCCGTTCGCAATTCGAACCCTTCGCCCATTTTTTCAGAGCTAAAGGCCTACCATCAACCTGCCATGGTCCTCCTTCCAAGGCTTTGGTGTAGTCATCCTCACATCCAAACTTAAATAAGAAAATACCATTATCACGCGAAAGCAATTCGAAGCTTCCCTTAGGCCTCCACTTTTGCAATAACACGGCTTTCAAGTGCCAAAAATAGGGTCTTCTACCCAGCACATATCCCACAAGCGTTAGCTCCCACCTTTTCTGATTTTTCTCAACCTCCTCGATAGGACAAACAGCCACCTTCTTGGTACCTCTAATAGATGGAGCAATATACCTCAGTCTAGTGCTTCTTGGGGCTGGCCTTGGGACTGAATTGCATTCGGGAGTACCCTCTATCACATGCTGCTTGTCTGCTGCAATAGCCTGATTCGATCCAATGACCCCTGCAGGAGCAGGTTTCCCAACAAACACCTGGTGGGCAAAGGCACTTCTTGGATTGTGTTGGGTAAAGCTGAGGGGCGGAAACTCCCCTGCGGCTCCCTGATTCAAGTCCTTATCTGCAATTCCCATCTCCACCCTCGGATTGCCTCCAGAACCACCAACATCTAGTCCGATTGCACCCAAAAAACCCAAAGCAGCCGCACCAGATCCAGATCTGGTCTCCGATCTGGGCCCCAAGCCAAGCTGATCCCCAGCAGAAGAGGAAGAGGGAGAACTCACACCTCCTCCTCGACCCTTAGCTGAGGAGCGATCATTGGAACCTGAGGTCTCCACATCAGCACCTCGAGCAGGATCGGAACCTGATCCCGATCCACCATATCTGCTGCAAATGCCAGATCTGGAATCCGGTTTGGGACCCTCTTGCAACCCGATTCTAGCATCAAGATCATCCCTACCGCCATGAGAAGAGCGTGTAGCAGCACCACCACGACCTCTCAAATGACGGGAGCCGACCGGAATGAAATCCTCCAAAATTGGAGATCGAGGAGGTAGGAACTCCGCCTCAACAGCCAGCCGCTCCTCCCTTGCAACAGCTCCTAGATCCTGTCCCCCACCTCGAGAGGAAGAAGGAAGAGAGGAGCCCCCCATGAGGGGATCCCCCATGCACTTGCCACCACCACCACCAAGAATCTAGAGAGAGAAGCTCTGCCCTAGAGAGAGAAGCCGACTGACTGAACTGAGAGCTCCTAGGTTAGGGGCCCTTTGAATTTGACATACCAATAACCTCCTCTCCTTTTGCAAAAACAAGACTTGATCGATCCTAAGGAAATCTAGCATGGTGAAAAGTGTCCGGCAGCAAAGTCCTCAACGTGCATTCCCCCAACCAGATGTCTTCCTAGAATTTCGTCCGCTGCCCATCCCCGACAAAAGTTGGCAAACAAGTTGGCTATATAGCATTACTCCTGTATCATTTTTTTTTTGGGTAGTTAGCATAAGACCCCTCCAACGAACCCAGCTTTAGGAATAACCCGGCGAAACATTTCATTTGAGCTCCACCCCCTTTAATCAATCCAACTTTAAAAAAAAACCTTTCCTAATTGTTTTAATTCCAAGACCACCCTCAGTTGCCTTCCTCTCTCTCGATCAGCCATAGCGGAGTTGGAGGCGGAGGCACATGCACAGGCGACGGGGACGGGGACAGAGGCTAGCGGCGGAGACGGAGGCGAGGGGCGGAGGTGAGCAGCGGCGGAGGCGAATCCGTCTACGAGCAGCGGATGTGGAGGAGGCGGGCGCAAGTGGCGGCTAGGGTTCATCCCATGGCCTATAGATTAGTTCCGACGGTGTGTGTGTGTGTGTGTGTGGGGCGGGGGGGGGGGGGGGGGGGGGGGGGTCGGTTAGGTCCAGCGGGGGCAGGGTGAGGTTCGGTTAGGTCTGGTGGTGGCAACGGCGGTGCATGAGTGGTAACAAAGATAAATTCGAAAAAAAGTGAGATATTTTCGTCCTAAGATTTGAACTCAAATGAAAATATTGTGGGGACCGCAAATTTTAGAAATCTTCTAAACAGGACTTCTTGTTGCTTCTCCCTTTGTTTTTTTTGTAGGAGCATTACTCATGTATCAATGCTTTCGATAGCCTATAATTGTATCTATACGATTAATGCCTCCAGCTGACAGCCTATAAATGGATCTATACCATTAATGCATCTCAGCTGATAGGAGCGCCCCTCTCCCCTTCTTTGTTTTTTTTCCTGATTTCTGTCTCTTTCTTGGCCTCCTCGGTCGCCGCCGCCGCCGCCGCCGCCGCCGGGGAGGCCAGGTTATGCTAGCGATGGTCCTTCTCTCCTCCAGCGGCATCAACGTTTTTGGTACTTCTCTCCGACGACGCGCCGCGTTCTCTCCTGCTCGGTTCGGGCCTGCGGCCTGCTTCGGAGGCGGACTTCGCCGACCACTGCCGTAGTGGTGATCTGGCCCCGGTCCGAGGCGGAGGTTCCGATTAGGTGTCATGAACCCCTCCTCAGCACGGCGAAGTGGACCCCGGTGTTTTCGTGGCGGCGGCGGTGGATCGGCGGCAGACGAGGTTTGTTCGTGGCTCCGGTGGGATCCAACGTTTTTGGGTATTTGTTTTTAGGGTTATTTTGACTTTGCCCCCCATATTTAGCCTTGAATTAGACTTTACCCCCCATTTTTCATTAATTAGACTTTACCCCAAAACTAATTGTTCCGTCAGCTGACCCCCCAAAACTTTATTTCTTTTCCGTCAGCTTACCCTTTCTCTTAGATGGTAAGCTGACGGGTTTTCAGACTCCATTGCCACCCCTAAGGCCCTAATCACCCTCTCTCTCTCTCTATAAATAGATCTAGCAGGTGAAAACTCTCTCTCTCTCTCTCTCTCTCTCTCTCTCTCTCTCTCTCTCTCTCTCTCTCTCTCTCTCTCTCTCTTGCTTCCACCTCTCCGGCTCTTCTTCTCTGAAGGATGTCTCATCCCTTCAATCCTCCATTGACCACTACACCTTCACCTCCACCTCCACCCTCCACTCCTGGTATTGGTGTACTATTACTTGCTTTTTTTGCCGGATTACTTCTCCTCTTTGTTTTTTCTCTTTTTGCAAAATGTGCATGCAAGAAATGGCTGCGGAGTCCGGTCGCTCAAGCCGGCGAGGGAGCTGCAGAGGTGCAGCCGGAGGTAAGCCCACGTTGGATTTTATTTCGTCCCTTTTTTTCTCAACTGCTCGCCTCTCCTCTCACTTCACTCTCCTCTGATCCTTCGACAGCTGGGAGCTGGGAGCTGGGAGCTGGGAGCTGGGAGCTTGGAGCTGGGAGGCTAGGGCACTTTGGAGGCTTGGTTTAATTAGGCTTGGTTATGTTTGCTTTTAAAGTAATTTTAAGGTGAATAAAATTACCCAAAAATTATTTACTATTGTGGCGGTTGAAGGCTTTGAACCTTAGTCTCTTTTTTTTTGCTGTGTGGGGATTTGTGGTAGTTGTGAGGCATCTGGACTGGAAGAGAGTTATCCAATATACTGCACTTCTACTTTTTTTTTACATACAATGAGATAGCTCCATTTTCTCATGCATATTAGTGAATGGTCTGGATGCCTCACTCAGTATTTGTAGTGAAATTTTCATACCCAAAAAAAATTGGAGGACTTAGTGATAGCTCCCTAATAAAGGTATCAACTTACAATAGGCCCTCCACAAGTCCCATATTGCAATAGCTTCCACCTGAAATCTTGTCGAACCAAATAGAAATAAAAAGACAATAACGTCCAGCCCAAGTTTATTAAATTTATATTTTTTTCCATCGACTTAAGACAAATAATTTTTTACATGAAGATCAATAGAAATCACTCCAGATTATCGATTTAAAAACACAAAATAATTTTTTCTATATATTATTATCAAAAAAAAATATTCTATCAACCGATCAAATAGTTACTTTTTTTGTGCGAGTTAGAATCAACTTGGTTTGGTTTCGCATAAAAAAAATCAAAATTATAAAAATATCAAAATATCCATATCTCAAAGATTTGCATGCATTACACCTCTGACATAGAAAAAATTATCAAAATACCCCTATCATAAAAATTATAAGTATATACTCCTATCAAGGGTAATATGAGTCTCACTTTTGATCATTCACTTCCTTCCAACCTAATTTGGTTTTTTTTTATTTTGGCCTTCCCTTTACATATTAGAGGGCATATCTATATCCCATATCTGAATCATATTTCATTAAAACAAAAGCAAGGGCCAAAATCTAGAATATAACAGTCTCTTGCACTTCCCATTTTTGCTTTACACAAATTATCAATATTAACTTAGAATATTACCCTTTTACCACTAATCCATTAAATCCTATTTATCTATCAAATAACATGAGCTAAAAGGGTAATATGACCTTGTACTTCCCATTTTGGTTCTACAATAAATTACCAATATGCCCTTAAATCTTTCTACCAAACAAAGATACCAATATGTCCCTACCAAAATATTTCCCTTCTCATGTTGGCCTTGCATTTATATTATGTCTACACCCCACATTCTATTTCATCAGCCCACCAAAAAAAAATTATCAAAATACCCTACCTTGAAGTTTTATAATATGCCTCTACCCTAGTTAAAATTACTAAAATACCCCTACCATGAAAATTTACCTATCGTTATTTCTTTTGTCCAAACCCTAAAATGTTTTTTTTAATATTTGTGTAGGGGTAAAAGGATCTATTCTTACACTTCCCATTTCGACTCTACAGAATTTACCAATATCCCCTCATGAGAAATCTTTCTACCAAACAAAGATACCAATCCCTACCAAAATATTCTCCTCATTTGGGCCTTTCTTTTATATTATGTATATGAAGTCAATGATAGAAATTTACTAAAATACCCTTACTCCATCAATTTCCAATATTCACCTGCCAAAATTCTTACCAGTGTAAATTACTAAAATACCCCTACCATGAAAATTACCAGTGTATGCCCTTATCATTATTTCCTATGTCGATACCCTATAGTACAAAAATAGCTATTTTTAATATGTTTACGGGTAACGGGTCAGCAACTGTTGCATGTGCAACACACGTGCGCATCATAGTACCAGTTGTTTTCTTGAGAGAAGTTGTTTCCTTCTGAGTATGTTAGAATTTTTATGGAGTTTTTTATATTTTTCTTTTTGTTACACTATGTGGAGGGGACTTCGTCTCTAGAGATGAACCTAAATCTTCTACCTCATTTCTCTGCCCCAACGTTTGCCCCCAAGTCACAGTTGTCCATTGCACCCATACTCAACCAGTGCATCGCACCCAGTCCCAAATGGCAGGCAAAGAAACGGCTGTGATTGACCCAGTAAAATAGGCTCGAGCTTGTACCTTATATCATTGTCAACCCTTTGCCTGCTGGTTGGGCTGAGTGCGATGCACCAATCGGGTATAGGTGTAACGAATGGATGTGACTTGGGGGGTAGAAGATTTGGATTATCTAGATATGGATCATCTTTATCCAAATCTGAGTTGGAAGATTTGATGGATGATAAGAAAGTATATCATCCCAGAAGAGAGATGAATTTTTTTTTTGATTGGAGGTGTCCCGAAACCTTTTGGGTGACATCATCCTTAAGTCAGCCCTAGCCAAGGTCAGCTGTTGCGGAGGAAGGTGAGGCTCATGTGAATAAAAGCATTTTCCACAATCTCAGCCAAGCATCAGTTACTTGCACCAACTCTCCTATCCCCTGGCGGGTAGCTATAAAAGGATTTGCCTTGTGGCAGAAAGGGGAGCTGGCTTTTTTTTTTTGGGAGGATGCTTTAACCCAAAGAAAAAGATATCCGGCAAAACAATTGCAGAGCCCCTCCATTTGACCCAGGATTCAATCTGCCGAGCCCATTGGACATGCTTTTAGAGTGGAGAGAGAGAGAGAGAGAGAGAGAGAGAGAGAGAGAGAGATGGGAGGCAATAATGCTTTACCTAGTTTGCCCAAAATGATGACCAAGTTTGTGTATTGCTAAAACTAAGTACAAGGACCTAACCTAAAAAAAAAAAAGTACAAAGACCTATAGCTAAAACCAGGGTGCAACTTGGATCGGGTAAAACTGAGAACCGACCCAACCCAACCTAAATGGGTCGGGTTGGTTCGATATTTGGACTAAATGGGTTGGTTCAGTTCTAAGTTTTGTGGACCCGATTAAATATGTGTTGGTTCCGGGTTGGAGCACGGTAGATCCAACCCAACCCAACAACCGAGCTCATATATATTAGGCCATATATATATATATATATATATATATATATATATATATATATATATATATATATATATATATATATATATATATATATATATATATATATATATATATATATATATGTCATGGGATGGACTTTTGGGCTACACACATACTAGCACCCAATTAAAGATTAGTTGTTTGCTAACATTGAACCAACTACCAAGAGAACTCAACCAGTGGCTAAAGCCTAAAGCCTAACGTGGATTTGTGGCTTGCAGGTAAATAGCCGATGACCATTTTTTTTAGACCAACTACCAACCTAAAAACAAAAAACAGAAAAGACCCTAGCGTGGGTCGGGTTCGTTTGGGCTTATATCCAAGTCGGGTTGGTTCAGGTCTCAATATAGTAGAACTGAACTAGTTCGGTTCGATTCCGGGTTGGCTCAAACCCAAACCAACCCAACCCGAGTTGCACTCCTACCTAAAAACGTTGCTTTTATGACCATTGGCATGTGTGAAACCACTCACACTGTCATATTTTAGCATTTTGTGATAAAAATACCCATACATTAAATCGCCTCTTCTTTTGTAAAATCTGTAATTTCAAAATGCTAATATTTATGTTTAGCTGCATTTCCAATTAAGATGCACTTCAACGAAACAACAAAGAAAGTAAATTTTCGACCACCTCCCAACGACCTCTAGCAAGGGTTCCGCAGCAAGAAATAATGTAAGTTGTGGGGTTTTAGACACCTTCTGGCGAAGGAATTGAGAACAAACTTTCGGCGACATCTCGACGACCTCCAATGATGCAATGGAGAAAGCAAACTAACCGATGACCTCACAACGATTCCGACAAGGGTTACAAGGCAAGAAGGGACACAAGTAGTGGGGTTTCCGATAACCTCTAGCAAAGGAATGGAGAAAACAAACTCTTAACAGTATGATGAAAATTTCCCAAAAAAAAGAAACTAGGATGAAAGAAAGTGAAGGAACAAGAGTGGGAAGTCATAGGGTGGGGTTAGATAATAGCTGATATATTGCACCACCATCTTCCGTATTTCGACACAGCTTGTTGTCATTTCTCCATCTCTATCTGCACCCATAACATGATTTAGTCATACTATAATTTTTAGAGCTAGTTTGTAAAGGGTCCCTGACAACAGATTGGTTTGGTGAACAGGCCCGACAACATTTCGATTTAGCGTGAGGTCCCTAACAACAAATTGGTTGGGTGAATATGACCCACTTTTTTCACCGAATCCCCAAAATGCCCCATTTTATAGCTAGCACGAGCAGGCGGAGGAGGCGACCGCGAGCAGACGACGGAGGCCTGCGTGAGTAGCACCTCAGGTTGCATCTGGCTATGGCGAGCAGCGGAGAAGAGTGGGTAGGGTTAGGTTCAACTAGGGTTTGGTTTAGTATTCCTAGGTTTAGGGTTCATCCCATGGCCCGTAGATCTTCGTGTTAGGGCTAGGTTAAGGATTTCTAGGTCTAGGGTTCATCCCATGGCCGTAGATCTTAGGTTTTAGGGTTAGGGTTAGGGTTAGGATTTCCTGGTCTAGGGTTTGGTTTGGTTTAGGAAAGAGCAACATGAAACGAAAATTTGAAGTGTTGTGAGCGGTAATTTTGTCCACAGGGTTGTCTGTCCCTTAGACTAAACTCAACTGTTGTCGAGGACAGTTCACTAAGTCTCCCTAATTTTTATTAAGGGTAATATGCCTATGGTCCCTGATAAGAGATTAGTATAGTGATAAGGACGGATAAAAAGTTGCTTTAGCTGTAGATCCCTCTATTTCAAAAATATCCATTTTACCCCTACAAGCAGTGGTACAAGAAATCACATGAAGAATAACAATTCAATAAAACAAAAGTAACCATTTGCAATTTTTCTATTAAACAAGATTTATTAAAAAATAATGGGGTTACTAATGTTAGCTCCTTAAAAAGGTTTCTGTTTTATGTTAGGAGTATGTATAGTTTGAACTTAACATTAGACCAATGTAGTTGGACATTTGTTAATGCAAGCTCCTCCCACAAACATATAATAACAAAAAAATTTAAATAGCAATTTTTTAAATACAATTACAATTAAATCTTTGTAGCATTTGTATTCTTTATCACCGAATTGTAGTAATTGTAACTCTATTACCGAATCGAGTAGCAATTACTACAGTAATTTCATTGTAGTTAAATTTTTTTTTAACGAGATTTATCAAAAAAAAAATTTGCTACGATGATTTCCTTGTAGCAAAGAGCAACAGTTCAAAATAAAAAATAAAAATTGCAAATTGTTACTCTTTGTTGTAGTAAAGTTACATTTTGTGATTTTAGTATTAGGGGCACTTTTGTCATTTAAAGGGGAGAAAAGTCAACGGAAGGACTTGCTCTAAATGCATCATTTTCAAGAGGGGCCTGATACAAAATCATCGTATTGTCTGTCCTTTAACTAAAAACAATCTCTTCAAATGGATTTATTGCTAAGTCCCCATTATTATTATAATTATTATTGGTGAACCAACAATTCTTGTATTTTGCATCATGCATCTTGCACTAGATCACCAAATGCATTAATAAAAAGGGGAAATTATAAAAATCTCTCCCCAACCATACACCTCATTTCATTTCAGTCCCTTAACTTTTATTTTTGAACAACTTGATCCCTGAATTATACTCTGTCTACATTTAGCCCCCTCTGTTAACTTTTATGCCAAAATTTGAGTCTTATTGAAAATTGATAAGGGTATTTTCGGGATAAAAAGCTGATGGAGGAGGCTAAATGCAGATGGAGCATAGTTCAAGATCAAATTATTCAAGATAACAGTTAATTGACCAATATGAAATACGGCGTATAGTTCAGGGGAGCTTTTTGTAATTTACCCAAAAAAAATACAGTAGAATCCAACTAGATGCAAGGGACTTAGGAACATATAGGGCAGTGTTCAAAATAAGCTGCAGTAAATTTGGGGGCAATTTTAAAAACTCGAACTAAAGCTTTGATATCCTTCCCTTCTCAGTTCTCTCCGTTAGTCTGTCGGCGGTTGTCTCAGTTTTAGAGTAAAGACTCTTAAAACTCCACCCAATTGTACTGTAAGTCTGTTCGGAAGACAAACACGCCCTCCTCAAGGAGTTCATACGGCTGCAAGCTTGCAACTCTGTTCTACGATGTGGTCGTAAGCCGCAGGGTTTAAAAGCTCCACAGTTCATGCAGAATATCAGATCTCTGGCCAGAAATGTATTCGTACAAGCTTCACTAATCTTGCATGTAAAAATCTTCGTCTGCGACCAAAAGAAAATGTGTAAGAGTTCCATAAATAAACAAGTGATATAACTTGTTAATAAACCTGCAGTCAAAATAAAGTAACATCTCTATCTCTATTATATAAGAGAATTTTCCTTGCTGACACAAAATTTAATACCCACCCCTAACTTGAAGTAAATATAATATTTTATAGAATAAATATTAGGGGTAATTTTGACTTTTTAATGGAAGTTAATTTGGAGCCCCCGATTAATCGGCATTACTCCAGCCCACTAACTCTTCCCGTAAACCACTCACCCCACCCCACCCCACCATTCTCTCTCTCTCTCTCTCTCTCTCCTTTGCACATGTGCATCACACGTGTGTATTTCTACTATTTATAAGCATAGTTACCAAGTCGGAAAACGGGAAAAAAACGGCAAGGGGAAAAATCGGAAAGATACGATGAAAAAGGAAAAAACGGAAAAAAAACGGAAAAACATCGGAAAAAACAAAAAAAATCTTAAAAATTATACCAAGTATGTATATATGTTATTTTCCAACATTAAGTAATCAAAGTTCAAAACATATAGCATATGCGTTTATTAAGCATGAACAAAATAAAACCCAAACCCAATTTAAACCCGGACAAAATCCGACGCATTTTATACGTGTTTTATACACGTTTTTCCCGTTTTAAACGCGTATAAAATGCGTACAGACGTTTTTTCCAAAAAAACGAGTTTTTTTCCTGTTTACTACGACTTCGGATCGATACGCGTTTTTTTCAAAAAAACGCCTGATTTGGTAACTATGTTTATAAGAATAGATAGCACTACTGCTTCAAAGCCTAGCTCATCTATGATCACAATCAGTTGATCTCTGACTGGATGGAGCACCATCAACTTAGTTTGCCTTAGGAAATAGCAATGATAGCAGGGAGTCCATATTCTTGTGGGACAAAAAGGGAAAAAAAACATTCTTGTGGGACAAAAAGGGGGGGGGGGGGGGGGAAATGCCATAAAGATTAGATGGTTCTTTTGAGAAGAATGAGAAATAAATTCCAAAAATATAGATGTCAAACAGGTAAAGGGCCACCTAGGGCTAGGGAGTTCAATAATTGAATCGACAGAAAATATAGGCCATTAGGAGATGCTTACGTTCTTCTTCTGCCATGTTCAAATCATCCTCATCATCATCAAAATCTCTGTTCTGCAAAAAAGGCGCAAGGAGTCAAATAAACCAAAGCAGCAACTCCATATTACCATAGGAAGCCTGTGCATCACGTGAAAGTATGCTACTCCAAATTTGGGGGTCAAAGAGTTTCATAAATCGTTCTTGATGGAAAAAAAAAAATGTGAGTGAAAGATCCCACTGAATCGAATTTGATCCATGAAACTAAGAAATAGTGAGAATTCTTTATCTCTCTCAATTCGAAGTTCCAGAATTTGAATTGATGTTTCATTGATTCCTCCTAAAGATTTCATTTTAATTGGATATTTCAAACATGATTTTTAATGGATGAAGATAATTCTATTAAATTTAACATGGAGTAGAAGATCATAGGACCAATACTTTCCGAGAACACGACACTGTAAAGCTTTTAGAAAACTATACATGAAAAGGTAGTAAGGTAAGTATATAGGACACCACCCTATAATCAGTTGATAGGCAGCTGCTAAAAGAGCATTTCTTGACCACAGTACCACTGATCACAAGCAAGATGAGTGTCTGATGAAAGATTATAGCTGGCTAGTATAGTGGGTTATATCCAAAATCTACGAGGTAAATGCACCATAGAGAATACCCAAAGATATTTACCTGATTATAATCACCATCATCACTGCTTTCTTCTTCCACCTCCTCCGTCTCTTCCTCATCAGCACTTTCATCTTTCTTTTCCTTGCCCTCATTTTCATCATTACCCTGAAATCATGAAATGAGTTTGAAACCAGAGGAAAAAAGAAGAAAAAGAGGTCACTATTGTAAGCAGACAGACTTGATAAGCCCATTGCTCAGTTTGCTACAGTATCTGCAAATATGAGCATTAGGAAATAAAAATTTGCCAAGTTACCCAAAAATAAAAAAAGATTTGAGGGAAATTTCTTGGTAGCACAATGCAAAGGTAGGCGCAAGTAATTCTCAATCAAATCACGCTTCAAAAATACAAACAAAAACATGATATAATCAACTACTAAAAAAAAGTTCTTTATGTAAAAATTATTATTTGATGAAAGCCTTCTTGCCTTGTCTTTCTTTTCAAGCTTTTCAAACATGTCTAACAATTCATCTGTCATAGAGAACACAAAGCACATAAGATTTTTTTATATATATTAGAAAAAATCGGTGGCCTAGTAATGTAAAGATAAGTAGATAATTGTAGCAAAGCAAAAAAAATACGAAACCATACAAAGATTTGATGGACAATGCATCGATAATAATTCCACATCAAATTTAACTGCTAACTATTTCTTTTCTTTTCCTTTTTTCCAAGAAAGTTGTGTCCGCAAGAGGTCCTACTCATGCTGCTTTGTCAAGCAATGAGGGGCGACACCAATGTGCGCTTGGTTGAATTCCATACTCAAGCTAAGTTAATCAATTTTTGTTCTAATGTTATTAGTTGTAGCACCAGAATCCAATAGATGATATTCAAAACAAAGATATAGAGCAAAAACAGATTTGGATTCGATAAAAGTAAACAATTAAAAAGAAGGGTAAATTACACTTTGTCCCCTTGAAGTTTAGCTCAAAAATACTTAACCCCCAAATAGTTAAAAAAACTACATGTTGGCCCCTTCAATTCAGTTTTAATCAATAAAAATGACCAAATGAGGAAATTAAGTAGTTGACAAAAAGGGGTATTGTGCTAATAACATTTTCAAACTTTAGGGTGTGATTTGGAACAAAATAAACTACAGGGGGGTCAAGTGTTTTTGAGCTAAACTTCAGAAGGCAAAGAAAAAAACAATCCAAAAATAATCCTTCATAAGGGAGGCTTGATGATATGACTGGATGGAGGCTATGGAGCAACACTAGCCTCCAGATATACCAATCCTCGAAGCTAAACATTGAGAAATGTTCAAGCATGTTAACCGGCAATAAATTACATCACACCACGCTTTGAGGAGGCTTCTACAACTGCAAAATCGTGTGGGTCAAGACAACCATGGAAAAACACTATAACACACGATTTGAGGAAGCTTCCACATGTTACATGTAACATTCTTAAAAAATATTACATGTAACATTCTTAAAGAATGTGGCGCCTCCGAAGTATTCGGAAGAAGCTTCGGTCATCTTGAGACTATCTTATCATCTGCACGTGCTAAGCCATATGGAGGGAGCGGAACGCCAGGATTTTCTCCAACAAGCATGATACGGCGGAGGTGGTATGGAGGAATTTAATCTCTTTAGCCTTTAGCTGGTCGGCTGGATTGTCTCCCAAGCGCTCTGCAGAGATACGCTCTCTAATCTGTACTTTGTAGCTTTATCTATTTTAATAAAATAGCTTGGGGTATGGCTTAACCCCATCCTCTCCAAGGTGGAGAGGAGTTGCTCAAAAAAAAAAACAAGAATGTTACATGTAGCATTCTTAATGTTAAATATAAGAATGTTACATGTAACATTCTTGCGAAATCGCGTGGGCTAAGACATCCATGGAAAAACATTGGAACAGAAAGAGCAACGAAAATGGAAATAAGGCTCAACCAAAAACAAGATTTGAATTCATAATAATCCTATACAATCAGGAAGTTTATCAAGATACTTTTTTAAGTATCTTGAGATTGTTCAAAAAAAGTTTACCTGTTGAAAACAGTCTCAAGGCCAATGCAATTGTTGCGTCAATGACGAAATTGGACCCAAGCTAGAGTTCTTTTATGATTTTATTTCTTGTTTAGATATTTCATATTTGTTGTGGATCCTAATGAGTCTTAGGGTCCAATATGGCCAACAAGTGACAGAGGTAAATATTTAGAAGTGCTCAATCATAGGCAATGGTTTGTCAATAATTTTCCTTTTAGACTTCATGTAGGCTATAAGCTATATATAAAACTCATGGATTTTCCTAGTGAATTGAACATGGAAATGATAGATTTTTTAGTTAAAGAGTCCCATGTGTCAGAGAGATTCGTACTTTCTCTCTCTCTCTCTCTATATATATATATATATATAAAGAGAGAGAGAGAAAGGAATGATTCGGTGTGGTAATACGGTGTCGCACCACAGCTGCCCGATGCACTCCTCCGTGTGTGTGACGCACCGAGCGAGTGCATCGGGCGGTTGCGGTGCGACGCCGCACGCACCGCACCGAATCTCTCTCTCTCTCTCTCTCTCTCTCTCTCTATATATATATATATATATATATATATATATATATATATAGAGAGAGAGAGAGAGAGAGGAATGTTACAGTGAGCTGTGAGCTGCCGGAGGAGAAAGTGAGCTGCGCTCACTTTGACCCCCCTAGAAGTTTTAGAATTTGATGAAATTTGGTGAGGGTGTTGTCTAGGGTAAGATGATCATCCTCACCAATTTTCATCAAATTCCAAAACTTCTGGGGGGGTCAAATGGTTGAAGCAAAATCAGCAGATTTTAACGGTGACTGCAGACATCATATTTTTCGTCGACCATTTGACCCCCCCTAGAAGTTTTAGAATTAGATGAAAATTGGTGAGAATGATCATCTTACCCTAGACAACACCCTCACCAAATTTCATCAAATTCTAAAACTTCTAGGAGGGTCAAAGTGAGCGCAGCTCACTTTCTAAACCGACAGCTCATAGCTCAACATAATAGCCCTCTCTCTCTCTCTCCCTCCCTCTCTCTCTCTCTCTCTCTCTCTCTCTCTCTCTATATATATATATATATATATATATATATAGGGAAAAGGGAGTGTAGACCTAAGGTGCAGCATCGTTCCTGCACCTCAGGCGTTGTTTGCCATCCTAGAAGTTTTAGAATTTAGTGATTTTTGGTGGATGTGTTCTCTAGGGTAAGGTGATCATCCTCACAAAAAATCAGTAAATTCTAAAACTTCTAGGGTCATCAAATGTTCGAAACTTTATCGATCGTTCACTGTAACCGTTAATTTTGCCTAGCTCATTTGATGACTCTAGAAGTTCTAGAATTTGTTGATTTTTGGTGAAGATGATCACCTTACCCTAGACAACACACCCACCAAAAATCATCAAATTCTAAAACTTCTAGGGAGAAAAACAAGCGAGAGATACAACAACGATGCTACACCTCAGGTGCAGGCTCTCTGCCCTCATAAATATATATATATATACATATATATATATATATATATAAATATATATATATATATGAGAAACGGGATGCTACCTTTGAAAGCAGCGTTTTTTGCTGCTTTGAGACATTGTTTGACCATCCTAGAAGTTTTGGAATTTGATGAAATTTGGTGAGGGTGTTGTCTAGGGTAAGATGATCATCCTCACAAATTTTCATCAAATTCCAAAACTTCTAAGAGGGTCAAATGGTCGAAGCAAAATCTGCAGATTTTAACAGTGACTGCAGATTTTGCTTCAATCATTTGACCCTCTTAGAAGTTTTGGAATTTGATGAAAATTTGTGAGGATGATCATCTTACCCTAGACAACACCCTCACCAAATTTCATCAAATTCCAAAACTTCTAGGATGGTCAAACAATGTCTTAAAGCAACAAAAAACGCTGCTTTGATAGGCAGCATCCCATTCCTCTCTCTCTCTCTCTCTCTCTCCATATATATATATATATATATATATATATATATATATATATATATATATATATATATATATATATATATATATATATATATATATATATATATATATATATATATATATAGAGAGAGAGAGAGAGAGAGAGAGAGAGAGGAATGTTACAGTGAGCTGTGAGCTGGCGTTTTAGAAAGTGAGCTGTGGGTATTCACCCCCCTAGAAGTTTTGGAATTTGATGAAATTTGGTGAGGGTGTTGTCTAGGATAAGATGATCATCCTCACCAATTTTCATCAAATTCCAAAACTTCTAGGGTCATCAAATGGTAGAAGCAAAATATGTCGTCCGCAGTCACCATTAAATCTGCAGATTTTGCTTCTACCATTTGATGACCCTAGAAGTTTTGGAATTTGATGAAAATTGGTGAGGATGATCATCTTACCCTAGATAACATCCTCACCAAATTTCATCAAATTCCAAAACTTCTAGGGGGGTCAAATCAATCGCAGCTCATTTTCTCCCCCGGCAGCTAACAGCTCATCGTAACATCCCTCTCTCTCTCTCTCTCTCTCTCTCTCTCTCTCTATATATATATATATATATATATATATATATATATATATATATATATATATATATATATATATATATATATATATATATATATATAGGGGGCTGTTAGGTTGAGCTGTGAGCAGTGTTTAAAAAGGCGTTTGAGGCTTACGCCTCGAGGCCCGCCTCGAAGTGAGGCGGTCCTGTGCTGCCTCGAGGCGCACGCCTCAGCAGCCATATATAAAAAACTTACACATCTGTATCAAGAGGTGTATGCCTTTGTCCGAGGAGCGCCTCAAGGCGTTCGAGACGTAAGTCTCATGCTCCAGGCGTGAAACATAGGGCGGGGAGGGGTTAAAACCAATGTTTGGTGTGAAAGGGGCACAAAGGGTTTGATATGTAAATCGCCCCCATGGTCCCTTTCTCACCAATTGAAACCTCCTAAACCATTTTAGATCTTTTTAGGTTTTAAAACCCCTTTTTGCCTCCAAAAACCCAAAATCAAGATTTAGTGCTCATTTCTTTTCCGATTTTAATTCTGAAGTTGTATTCTTCTTCTTTGTGGATTGTCTACCAACTACAAGTGAGAAATCAAGATTTGTTTCAAGTTTAAAGGTATAGATCATGATCTTGCTTCTTCTACTAGTTTTTTCTATATTTTTTCCTTTGTATTTTACCATTTCATGTATTTGTATCATTTTTTTTTTTTGAATTTTGACAATGTTAATCCTATATTCGTATTTTATTGTTTGTTATTACTTGTTAGTTGCTACTTTAATTATTATCTTAAAAATTAAAGAATTAAGCTTGTTTGAGTAATTTGACTTTTTATTTTGTTGTTAGATTGCTCGAGGAGTGCTCAATCGTGTCATATAAGATATTTTCTAATACATTGTGATTTATTATTCATATCTAGTTCAATTATTATTACACATTCAATAATAGTATTTATTCTGAAGTTTTTCTTCTTTAATTTTTTTTTACCCAAAACGCCTCAAAAAAATTTGAGGCTTACGCCTCGATGCGCCTTGAGGCTTACGCCTCGCCTCTCTAGAGGAAAAACGCATCGGTACGCCTTTCGCCCCTAGAAGTTATAGAATTTTATGAAATTTGATGAGGGTTTGTCTAGGGTAAGATGATCATCCTCAGAAATTTTCATCAAATTCTAAAACTTCTAGGGGGGTCAAATGGTTGAAACAAAATCTGTTATCCGCAGTCACCGTTAAAAACTGCAGATTTTGCTTTGACCATTTGACCCCCCTAGAAGTTTTGGAATTTGATGAAAATTAGTGTGGATGATTATCTTACCCTAGACAACGCCCTCACCAAATTCTATAACCTCTAGGGTGGTCAAAGTGAGCACAGATCACTTTCTCCTCCGGCAGCTTACAGTAACATTCCTTCTCTCTTTGTCTGTCTCTCTCTCTCGTTCTCTCTCTCTCTCTCTCTCTCTCTCTCTCTATATATATATATATATATATATATATATATATATATATATATATATATATATATATATATATATATATATATATATATATATGGGTCGGGATCGGCTGACCCAGCAATAACCTAGCACCCTTTGATGCACCTAGAGGTTTTAGAATGGGCTGGTTTTTTGTAGACATGTTGTCTATGGTATGTTGATCATCCTCACAAAAAATCAACCCATTCTAAAACCTCTAGGGGCATCAAATGCGCTCTTCAAATCAACGGTTTTTGATTTGAAGAGCGCATTTGATGCACCTAGAGGTTTTAGAATGGGCTAATTTTTTGTGAGGATGATCAACATACCATAAACAACATGCCTACAAAAAATCAACCCATTCTAAAACCTCTAGGTGCATCAAAGGGTGCTGGGTTATTTGCTGGGTCATCCGATCCTGACCCTATATATATATATATATATATATATATATATATATATATATATATATATATATATATATAGAAAACGGGAGGTGAGCTACCAGCCTAAATGTTCATTTGAGCTGTCACCGACAGCCGTCCGATCCCAATGATCGGACCGTCCCTTAAAAAAAACAAAAAAACAAAAACAAATTTGTTACCCGTACGTCCCCTCTCCCTCTCTCTCTCTCTCTGCCCAGCCCGAACCGGCGCGACCCCGAACCTCCACTGACCTCGTCCCCCTCCGGCGCGACCCCGTACCCCTCCGGCGTGACCTCGTCCCCCTCCGGCGAGATCAGAGGAGGATCTGGGCAGAGAGAGAGGCTGCTGCAGGAGGGTGCTGCCGGAGGGTGCCGGGGGGTGCTGCTGCCGGAGGGTGCCGGGAGATCGGGGGTGGAGGTCGGGGGCTGCCGGAGCTGCGGCTGGACCGGCGCCGGAGTGGAAGGAGAAGGGTGAGGGCGGCGGTGGTTCTGGGCAGAGATAGAGACTGCTGCCGGAGGGTGCCGGGAGATCGGGGGTGGAGGTCGGGGGCTGCCGGAGCTGCGGGCGTCGGGGGGGAGGTCGGGGGCTGCCGGAGCTGCGGCTGGACCGGCGCCGGAGTGGGAGGAGAAGGGTGAGGGCGGCGGTGGTTCTCAACGAACGAGAGAGAGAGAGAGAGATCGTGATCAGAAAGAGAGAGAGAGAGAGAGAGAGGGTGTGTGTGTGTGTGTTTTGGTTTTTTTAAATCGGACGGTTATGATCATTGGGATCGGATGGCTGTGAGCTGACAGCCTAAAATAAAAATGGGCTGTCAGCTCATACCCCGTATTCTATATATATATATATATATATATATATATATATATATATATATCAGGATCCGGAGATCCATCGTTTTTTAACCCATACTTTTACCCGTCATCTAAACTGTTGGATAGAGGTTTCAGAATTTGCTAATTTTTTGCGAGGATCACATTGCCTTAGATTGACCATACACAAAAAATTAATACATTCTAAAACCTGTAGGTGTATCAAATCTAAAAGGCTTTGTCTACCGTCCATTTTAACCGTTAACTTGAAGAGCACAATTGATACATCTAGAGGTTTTAGAATGTACTGATTTTTTGTGGATGTGCAATCTAAGGCAATGTGATCCTCCTCGTAGAAAATCAGCAAATTCTGAAACCTCTATCCAACGGTTTGGATGACGGTAAAAGTATGGGTCAAAAAACAATGGGTCTACGAATCCTGACCCTATATATAGATATATATGGAAAATGGGTTTCTATGACATGTCATAGGGAGTACCCTATGACATATGGTGAATTAGTAACCCTAGAATATTTAGAATGTTCTGATTTTTAATGAGGATGATCACCCTAACTTAGATAGGACACCCACAAAAAATCGACACATTCTAAAACTTCTAAGGACATCAAATATGCTTTTCAATTTAACGGTTAAATGAATAGCCGATAAACAAGTTTTAGAATGCTTTGATTTTTTGTGGACATTCTATCTAAGGTAAGGTGATCACCCTCAAAAAAATTCATTACATTCTAGCACTACTAATTCATCGTATGTCATAGGGTACTCCCTATGACATGTCATAGGAACCCAGCCCTATATATATATATATATATATATATATATATATATATATATATATATATATATATATATATATATATATATTCAGGATCCGATGCCTTAAATTTTTAATTTTCTTTTTTACCTTGGATTTTGATTTGATGCCGCAGAGGGTTTAGAACGTGCAGATATTTTGTGGATGTAACAGTTCCACCTTAAATAGAACATCCACAAAAATCAGTACATTCTAAAACTTCTAGGGGCATCAAATATCTAATAATAGTTAACAGATAAAAATGGACGTTGGATAAAGCTTGTAATATTTGATGCCCCTAGAAGGTTTAAAATGTGCTGACTTTTTGTGGATGTTCTATCTAAGGTGGGATGATTAGATTCACAAAAATTCAGCACATTCTAAACCCTATAGGGCATCAAATAATCTTGAAGGCAAAAATTTAAAACACATGATCCTGACCCATTTGATAGCACACACAAAAAATTTCAGCTCATTCTAAGACCTATAGGGTCTATTAAATGTGCTCATCAAATTGATGGTAAAAATAAACGAACGATAAAAGTCGAGCACATTTGATAGACCTATAGGTCTTAGAATGAGCTGAAACTTTTTGTGTGTACTATCAAAGGGGAGGTGATCAACTTCCAAAAAATTAAAAAAAATCCCCTAGGGGGGTGGCCGCACGTTAAGCGGCCACAATGTATCACTATTCTATATATATATATATATATATATATATATATATATATATATATATATATATATATATAACAATGGATATGAGTACTAAAACAATAAAAGATGGTATCGACCAAATATTTTTTACAATGGACAAGCTTTCTCGTCATTGTAGATCGCTAAGAAATTCTCCATTGCCATCATGTGCCAAAGGTTACATCTAAAGAGGAGGTGAATCAAAACTCTCTCCCTAGGGTCCTAAAGCCAGACCTCCTTTAGGAGTACTGGGTTATTATGGGAAGGTGAATCCCGAAACTCTCTTAGATTGGAAGTTGGATTTGATCAGGTAACTGCATGACAAGAATGCAAACACTAAAACACCTTAAAGATGCAAGCAAAATCGTCAAGTTAGCAGTACTGGGTTATTATGGGAAGATGAATCCCGAAACTCTCTTAGATTGGATTGCTAAGTTAATTGACGGGCACATTAGAGTATAATATACCAACACAAGGTTGATGGAGAAGGCCCAAAATGATGGTTTCAGAAACAAGAGATCAATGTACATTTCAATCGAGACCTATAAGCATATGGACAAAGAAGAAACAGGTGTTGAACACACAATTAGTTCCCTTACATTATGCCCAATCCAACTGATTTTGTTTTTATTTTAATTTTGGGGTTCTTCATTTATTTTTTTCTCAGGAGCTTATTTGTGAGATTTGAAAACAAAGGTTGAGATGGGCTTAAGATGCCACGCGGGATTAGTTGAGAGGATAAAGAAGGAAACCCGATTGATGAATCGAATAACCAGGGGCCAAAGCAAATCAAAGAAAGAATAAAGAGAAGAGGACCAAATAGCCAATAAGCGGATATTCTTAATAAAGTTCGGCAAAAAGAAAGCTACAAACTGAATTAATGCAATAAAATCTGATCTTACATGTACAAGATGCCCTTTTATATATATTATATAGGCTAGCCCCTCTAATATTGCAACTCAAATAAAAAAGAAAAGCTTAAAGAAAGGAACCTGATTTAAGGTGGAAAACATCTCATGCATTTTCTTCTTTTTTTTTCCCTCTTGTTTTCTCGTTTTCTGTAGAATTCCAACAAAGGGAAAAGTCCGAACTTTCTAGGAAAAGAGAGGCCACTCTTTTTTGTAGACAGAAGAGTACATTTGGCGGGGGTCGCGAACTCCTCTCCACAAGAGGAAGTCACATGGCCTCCTCCCACCCGTATTTGAGGCTGAAACTCATTTGCTACCCCCCCCCCCCCCCCCCCACACACACACACACCCACACCCACACACCCACCCACCCACGCATTTTATTTTTCCTCTACTAATTTCATTAACTTAAGGAAGAAAGGGTGAGCTAGTCACTTATGACTTGCAACCCCCTTTCTGCAATTAAACCCCTTGCCCCCTTCGGCACTTAAGTCCCATTAAGACTAACAATTCATAAAGGTCCCTCCAAAGGAAAAACAAAATAACAAAACCTGGCTTCAAAGGCACCTCCAATTCATTGATTTAAGCACGCCTTGGAGTCTTGGACGCACCAATGATGCTCCGACATCAACTTCCCCGGGTTGGTAAAGTCTCGGATGTGATGAAAATAATCGAATATATTGTTCAAGAAGGAGATTGATTTTACAATTCGTCTTCACTCATTTGCATGTTTTCATTGGGAGCTTACCTAACCACTTGATAAGGAACCCCGATAATGGTGGTCATACCTTGACATCATCTCACATTTGGCAAGAAACTCTTATATTAGCTTCATTGTTTTTTGTGGAACATTCTCGATTCGGTCTATCAGATCTCTTTCTTTTGCATCTTCATTGAACCCTTGTTAGTCATATAAATTGGCAGCGTCAGATATAAGGCTGATGCAAGGTCATTGAGAATAACTATTAACTATGCATTACTCCCAACCTTCTTTATAATTTTGCAATAGTCAATTTTCTTGGACTTCAGCTTGTGATAGGTACTTGGGGAAGTCTCATGTTTTGCAAGTAAACTATGCCCAAATCTCTCCCATTAAACTCCTTGGCCTTCCAATGTGCATCCCTAGTAGGTGTGTACTTGTCATTGCCTGACATAATGCCTTTACAAGCATCTTAATGGATTCTTCCAATATGATCCGCATAAGTCTCAATACTCTCAACACCAACATTAGTATGGGTAACTTGTAGCAAAGGTAAAGGGTTAACATGTAGTCTATGCTTGTATACAACTCCAAACAGAGCCCTTCCTATGGAACAATTTAAAGAATTGTTATATGACCATAAAGATGGAATCACACACTCCAGAAGTCCAAGGTAACCCTAGAAGAAAATCCAGGTTAATGGGATGTAACGAGCCGTTTTCGAAAACTGGCTCGTTACGAACATAAAGATGAAATCGCAAACTCGCGAAGTCTGAGGTAACCCTAGGAAAAAATCCATGTCAATATGAATCCATAATGCAAATGTTCTAGAACGTGATGTATAAAAGCCTACATTCTGCACGCGACCTTGGCATATTGACAAACACATATCTTCACAGTGCAGTCAACATCTATCGCCAATTGTGGCCAGTAACAACGCTCAGATACCATTGCTAAGGTCTTCACAAGAGTTCACCATGCAATTCGTTGAGAAAGCAAGATCACAGAAGGACTTAGCAATGCACAATGAACACCTTTGAATAAAACCCATTGAGTGAGAGGAAAAGATGATTGCACCTTGCAAGTCTTTCATACCTTGCCCAAAGTTGGACTGTTGTCATTGAGTGACTAGATCCCCTCAAAAACAACCATAGGCTTTCAATTTATAGACATAAGTTTATTATATATGATTATTTAGTGACTCTAAAAATGAAAATGAGAATCTGGTTCTAGAAAATGAGAATATGATTACAGTGTTGTCAAGGCGCAGTAAGGCGCGCGCCTCAGGTGTGCCTCGAGGCGAAGCGTAGATATGTGCCTCAGACGCATTCTAGCGAGGCGCGTGCAGTAAGGCGGCACGCATTGGGCGCCTTTAGCGCGCATTTGACGCAAGGTGTAGGGTGGCCGAGGCGCGCGCCTTGGTGCATTTTGGGTTTTGGTCATCAAGTTTTGGTTTTTTTTTTTTGTGATTTTAGTTTATTTTGGTTTTTTTCAGTTTGTTTTCAGTTTTTGGGTTTTTTTTTAAATTTTTATTTTTTTTATTTCGATTCTTTTCGGTTTGAATAAAAGAGCCCAACTCTCCTTAGAGCCCGACTCTTTCGTTTTGTTACTAAACATTGTTTATGAGTTCTCATTTATCAATTATCACTTATGAGTATTGTATGAATTTAACTTATGAATATAATGTTGGCATGTTGCATAATAACTTGTGAATTATTATTCACTCAAATTGTTCATTTGATGGCCACTAGTTATGAGTTATAAGTATTGTATGCTTTTATTGTGTTGATTTAATTGAATAGTGGTTATATTTCTTTTTTTTAATGAAATATATTTTTTTATGAATTTTATATTTTTTACAATTATTATTAATTTTTTAAAGAAAAAAAATATATATTTGTGCCTTCCATACTAAGGCGTGCGGCTTGCGCCTCAGGCTCTAGCATAGGGCTGGAAATTTTGGACCTGACACGGCAGACCCACACGAAATTAGCAGGTTCGGGTCTGGGTTAAACGGGTTCAGGTCGTAAACAGGTCGACACGACTAACCCGTTTAGTAAACGGGTCGGGTCCAGGTTTTGTTTAAGACCCGTTCAAAAATCAATGGGTAGAGTCGGGTCGGGTCTACCTAGCATCCGATGGGTTCAAGGGACGACTGTGATCACGACACCATTATGGAGAGAGAGAGAGAGGGCTGCCGACGATCGAGGTCGGAGATCGGGGCGTTGGGTGACAGGCGATCGACGATCAGGATCGGGCGATCGGGGTAGGAGAGGGGGCGTCGAGCGACGGGTGAGGTGCAACCAACGATCGAGGTCGGAGATCGGCGATCGACGATCAGGATCGACAATCGGGGCATCGGGCGACAAGCCACCGGAGATCGCCGGCTTCACTACCCCAGATCTCTCTCTCTCTCTCTCTCTCTCTCTCTCTCTCTCTCTCTCTCTCTCTCTCTCTCTCTCTCTCGGTCGGACCGTCGGTGCCTCCTCCGGAGATCGCACTCACCCCCGATATAAACGGGTCTTGTCTTGTCTTACCGGGTCTACCCGTTTATAAACGGATCGGGTACGGGTTTAGGGTCTAGACACGATTAGTTAAACAGGTCGGTTCCGGGTTTAGGGGTTTTGGACATGACACGAAACCGAACACGACACGACCAGACCCATTGCCACCCCTACTCCAGCGGCACCTTGCGCCTCAAGCACGCCTCGTCGCCTTGACAACATTGTATGATTATATCAGCCCATTACATGAAAAAACCCAATAAAATAAAAAAACAACTATCAAAAGGTGTCCAAATCTGGATCTGTCTGAAGCAAACTGAAGCTCTGATCATTCTCTACGACGCTAACACTGGTAGATCCTCGTCTGGTGCTCACCCACTACAACACTGACACTGGTAGATCCTCGTTTGGTGCTCATCATGCCTTTGATCCCCATCAGCAGCTAGCAATGGCGGTGACCTCACGACGGAGCGGTGGCCAATGGTGGTCGCGAGCTAGGGATGCTAACAAGTGGCGGGGAGTTGACAACGACAAGTGTACGAAGCCATGATATGGCAAGCACTGCTAGAGGAATTCGTAGTCAATGGTGATGGCTCCACCAGGTCAGCTACAGGAAATTTCAAGGAGACGATGGCAAGGCTACAGGCACAGGAAGGTGGTACTAGCAATGTTGAGCTTCAACACAGCAACTGCTCTAGACGATGATGATGGTGTGACGATCTCAGGAGGCCTGTGGTTGCAAGGGTCAAACTTGAAATACTTTTTTAATGTTGTAAAGATAGCAATCATTAGAATTATTAGGAAAGACAGATACAAAGTAACAAGAACAGATATAGGGAAAGTGAAGACGAAGAAGAAATAGTGGAAAAGGAGGAGGCCTCACACCCAGGGCCTCAACCAAAAGCCCTCATGACCGATGAGGTTCAAACTTGGGAAAAAGAAATCACCTCATCATAAAATTTCCCTTCTCATATGTACCTTTTCTAATATATATTTGGTTGCTTATATAGCGCAGTACATACTTGATTCCAAAAGAAACATAGCCATTCCCAAGAGAAACAATAGTTCTAGGCTTCCTGAGTTTAATTGGTCTTGGCTTATTAGGTCGGGCCTAGATCCCTACTCATCAAATTGGTTCATTTGGCTCCTAGTCCCCATTAGTATTATAGAGATCTAGATATCTTCAAAAGAAAAACCCATGATTGGAGGCCGTATTGCCCTCAAGATACCCCTCCATCAAAAGGCCAGTTAACAAATACTTAAGAATTAGGTACCTATGAAAAAGAGGAATAAGGAGCTAAATTATGTGCACAGTTTAAGGTGCATGAGGGATGTAATATTGACATATATTCCTTCAGATATCCCCGATCATTGAAGGTGGGAAGGAAGATCATGTATGCACTAATGGCCTATGTGGCAGAAAATTATTGCTCGTCATTGATGTTATTTGAAGGCAATATAGTATTAATAGGGATGAAAGCTCGATTGAAATTATGGAGAAAGTACTGGAAGATAACAATTTCAAAATCAATATCTAAATGGAGTTTATGGAATACAAATTTAATGGAAATAGTAGCCATAATGAAGTTCTATTCAAAAGTGATGGTAAGAAATATAACACTGTGATTGATTTTGGTATTTCGGATCTATTACGAAAAGAAATGAAAATATTATTGGAGATATATCCAATACAATAAAGTTGGTTGGATGAAGTAGAAAGAAGCTTCGAGAGTGCTATGTGATTGATGAATCCTTTAAGACTAAAAGAGAATTTGCTAAGATAATAATAAAGGCAACAATGTTATACGGTTCAGAATATACAGCCACAAAATACGGTTCACAACATAGATAGCCCATAATAGGAGTGACTGGCGTAACTTTAATTTATTCAACATAGATAATAAAAATACAACATGAGTTTACATAGCAAAATAATGCAATGGCCTTATTTTATTCATGTCTAAGACAATAATTAAGTGTGCATCCAAATTCTTTTTTAATGAGGCATATTCATTGGAGAATGTTTGTTTACGTTAAAAATGAAAAACAAGGAAATACACTAGCAGGAACATTAAATGTTAACTAAAAGATAATAGCTGGAATTCTTCTGCTACCACAGAGCTAAATGAAATAGTTAAATATCCCCAAGATTTTTCTTTGTGCATAATATATGGTCGATGGAGGGCATGCACCAGTATTGACGGCTTTATGATACGTTGCAATAAATCTTGTCTTAAGATTTAGAAGATTCTTATAAAATGCAAACACCATATAACGGATGGAGAGAAGAAATATGGATGTATAACAAGATTTGTTAACGCCATCAGTTTTAACCAAACCTGAAGCTTGACCCCATCGTAATTTCTTGTTATCAGGCCCAACACGTTTTGAACCTGAAAATTTTAACCGGATCACAAACTGATCTCCAGAACTTTAATTTGCTTTATAGAAAACAGCATGTAAATTTTGTCCAAGTAAAAGTTGCACTTGCATATTTATTACAGCTAGCTACGTATAAAAGGTCTCAAGACAACATATACCTTGAATGAGCTCAGGAGGGAAATTTGAGGGAGTTAATTTCAGATAAGATGCAAGAGCTTCACGTTTAGCTTGTGCCTTTGATTTGTTGAACCTATCAGTGTACAGTTCGATATCTGCATCTTGTTTCTCTTTCAACACAATAACCAAATGAGGGTAAAATTATGCAGAAGCAAATAAGAATTCAACAAGTCGTGGCAAAGTGACGATGATGACAATTTGAGATACATGACAGTGACAATTGGATTAAACCATTATAATTAGGTTAATGTCATTTTAGTGCTTTACTTTCAACATGATCACTAAATTTAACTGGCAACCACAAACTCATGAGCATCAATCCTAGTAGATATGAAAACGAGCTACGGCAAATATAGGGTAACATCTGGACTTTATAGGTGCTCTTTTCCATCTATATTAATCACGATTCACGAAGAAGTTAGGGAAAGCGATATTAAATGAAGCCCAAGAGTAACACCCGACAAAAATAAACCATGGATTTAGAACAAAGGACGAATGGTCAAGTTGATTTGAAGCGCCTCTTCTACATGACCCAAAGAATAGTGTATATTTTAATTCAAAGTACAGCAAAACATGTTTCATCTATCTGACATTAATAATCACTTCTTCACCAATGGCTCATATCAATGGTTGCATCCTTTCTCAACATAGAATTCATTCTTCAGATTCTCATCAACCATATTTGAGCTTATCCCATTGCCTCTCCTGGCCATTATCCTCAAGAAGTTTTCTTAATAGGACTCTTAAGGTCTTCCACGTGCATGTTTATACAATGTCATCACTTACCAAAAACATCCAAAATTCAGACACAGGGTTCAGCCCGATTAAGCTTATTTACTAAAAAAAATGAACTAATCTCGAACACAGTTAACTGACACTAATAAATTGTCTAGCCAGACTCTTTGAGACAGATTATTGTACCCATCTAATATCTTAAATGTCAAAGTAGGAGGAGGTTTTTTCTCATTATACACATAAACAATATATCATCAATTGTGGCATATCTACACACGCACTCACTCACAAAAACCCAAAAATCACTCCCCAAAAGTGTGAGTGGACTCCCACCTATCTTACTCCCAACCGTGCCCACACACTCACTCACTAAACTTGCCGGTGCTTTCCTCTCGGTGTGGTTTCCATCTCTAACTGACAGGAACATTGCCGAGGAACACCACTATTCTAATCTGCAGAAGCATCCATAGGACACTTAAAAGTGCTTAAAATGTGCGTGATTTGTCAATTGCAGTTCTGTTAGGAGTAGGGGTGGCAACGAGTCGGTTTTGGGTTGGACTCCACCCCAATCCATATACCCATACCCATTCGAGTATGGGAGGGTCCATACCCACTTGGGTATAGAAGGGTCCAACCCTATCCATACCCATTCGGTTTTTTGATTTTGGGTCGAGTTTCGGGTATGCAGAAGCTTTTGTCGATCAATACCAGCAGTTTAAGGTGAAAAACAAATGCCTCATACAACTACAGAGAACAATGACTCCATACCAAGCCACCTACACTAGATGGATGCTATAAGGAGTCTACTATATCTCTTTTAAAAAAACCCAGTTTATTGTATTCCATTTCCTTATCTAGTATATCCCTTTTACTTTAAAAAAACTGATTGACTTTTTGATAATAGTACAAGCTTCCTCTGTTACAAATCTGCAAAAAACTTCATACTATCTGAAAATTAGGGATCAAAGAAAATATATTAGAGAAATCCCAGTTTTTTTTAAAAAAAACCCCGAAAACCCCAAATCTCCTGCATCATGGATTAAATTCATGCTTCAACACCATCATCAGCCAAGGAAAAAAAATAGCAATTGAAAGTTTATGCCTATGACCTATAGACACGGACACGGGTGTCGAGCGTCGACACGAACACGGAAGTCGGACACAGCAACATCATAAAAGATGGATACGGATACACGTGGATGGGTGGGTGTGTGTGTGTGTGTGTGTGTATATATATATATATATATATATATATATATATAGGGCTGGGATCCGTTGACAACCCGTTGACAACCTATCATTTGATGGGGCTAGAGGTTTTAGAATTTACTGATTTTTTGTGAGGATGATATCTATAGAAATAAGATAATCCTTATAAAAAATCAAAAAAATCCAAAACCTCTAGCCCCATTAAATGTCCTCCTCAAATATAGACCGTCCATTTTAACATTTAATTTGAAGAATACATTTGATGAGGCTAGAGGTTTTATAATTAGTTGGTTTTTGTGAGTGTGCTATCTATAGTAAGGAGATCATTCTCACAAAAAATCAGCAAATTCTAAAACCTCTAGCCCTATCAAATGATGGGTTGTCAAGGAAACGGATTGTCAACGGATACCTGCCCATATATATATATATATATATATATATATATATATATATATATATATATATATATATATATATATATATATATATATATATATATATGGGGGCGGGGAGCCTGCACCCTGGGTGCAGCAACAACGCTGCACCTCAACCTTGTTTTACCTACCTAGAAGTTTTGGAATTGGATGAAATTTGGTGAGGGTGTTATCTAGGGTTAGATGATCATCCACACAAATTTTCATCAAATTCCAAAACTTCTAGGGGGGTCAAATGGTCGAAGCAAAATCTGCAGATTTTAACGGTGACTGCGGACGGCTGATTTTGCTTCAACCATTTGACCCCCCTAGAAGTTTTGGAATTTGATGAAAATTTGTGAGGATGATCACCTTACCCTAGACAACACCCTCACCAAATTTCATCCAATTCCAAAACTTCTAGGTAGGTAAAACAAGGGGGCGGTGCAGCATTAACGCTGCACCCCAGGTGCAGGCTCCCCGCCCCCTATATATATATATATATATATATATATATATATATATATATATATATATATATATATATATATATATGTGAGGGCAGGGACTAGGGAGCCTGCACCTGAGGTGTAGCATCGTTGTTGCACCTCTTACTTGTTTACCCTCCCTAGAAGTTTTAGAATTCGATGATTTTTGGTGGGTATGTTGTCTAGGGTAAGGTGATCATCCTCACCAAAAATCAGCAAATTCTAGAACTTCTAGGGTCATCAAATGAGCTCGGCAAAATTAACGGTTACAGTGAACGGTCGAAAATGTTTTGAACATTTGAGACCCTAGAAGTTTTAGAATTTACTGATTTTTTGTGAGGATGATCATCTTACCCTAGAGAACACATCCACCAAAAATCACCAAATTTTAAAACTTCTAGGATGGCAAACAATGCCTAAGATGCAACAACGACGCTACACCTCAGGTCTAGGCTCCCTTTTCCCTATATATATATATATATATATATATATATATATATATATATATATATATATATATATATATATATATATATATATATATATATATATATATATATATATATATAGAGAGAGAGAGAGAGAGAGAAAGAAACAAGATGCTACCTTCGAAAGCAACGTTCTTTGCTACTTTGACAGATCGCCGGTAGCTATCAAAGCCATGAATGACAACAAAGGTTATCCAAACTTACAATCAGGAGGTGCTAAAAGTCATCGGAGGTGGTCGCCGGCTGCGGATGTCATCGGAGGTCGTCGGATAAGATGAGGTGATGAATGGACGGCTCACAATAGAAGTAGTCACCGGAGTCCCTTATCGGTGGACGCTGACAGGTGGTGTTAGCGGAGATCATTGATGGAGGTGATAGGAGGTTGTTGATGTTGATTATGGCCGGAGATCATATGTGGTGCGGCTGTGGTGAGTTGTCAAAGCAGCAAAAACGCTGCTTTGAGAGGTAGCGTCCCGGCCCTCATATATATATATATATATATATATATATATATATATATATATATATATATATATATATATATATATATATATATATATATATATATATATATATATATATATATATATATGCGAAACCTTGTGCGAAACCAACCTAGAGGTTTCAGAATTTGATGAAACTTGGTAGGCATGCTACCTATGCCAAGTTGATCATCCTTACCAAAATTCATCAAATTCTAAAACCTCTAAGGACATCAAATTTGATAATCAAATTAATGGTTTTTATGAACGGTCAGTAAATCTTCAAACATTTGATGCCCCTAGAGGTTTTAGAATTTGATGAATTTTGGTGAGGATGATCAACATGGCATAAGTAGCATGCCAACCAAGTTTCATCATTTCCCTCTGTTCACCTGATTGGAGAAGGGGGAGACTCACAACATTCGGTTTAATAACATGGAGCGATGGCATCATGCTGTGTCGACAGGGGTGGACACGGGAATCCGTGTTGACACGAGTTGACACGGCTCCGAGGGCTCAATTAGAGGTGTCCCCCATATCATAGGTATATGCCCAGACCTGAAATTTTCTAATTTGAGGGTGATCCGAACTTGGGCATCATGGAGAGTGTCAGAAGTTGGTTGTCCTTGAGAGTCAAAAAGTAAAGAGCCAACTTTCAAGCAACCAAATGAAGGGGGATGCAAGACCTAGAGGACAGGGTCTGTGGGAGACTCGGATGGAAGGCCTCTGACTCTGGGGAAGATTGGATGAGAGGGATACGATCCTCGTTGTCACTTGTCGCAGTCATCTTGCAACAGTCCCTCCAGATCGACGGGATCAGGGAGTCGAGGACTAATGCAGACATCAGCCTTCCTTGTGAAGGTGTGGTTGCGAGTGCGATATTGTGAGGAGACCGATACATTAACAGTTACATGTTGTATACATGGGCATTCGAGTTTCGGGTTTCGACAATGGTTTACCCATGCCCTACCAGGAATTTTGAACGGGTAACATAATATATCGAGTAATGCTATATAACCAACTCGTTTTCCAACTTTTGTTGCCAACTCCACTTGATGTGGAGTGCTGGCAGGTCCTTATTGCTGGGAACATCTTTGTGGGGGCCATGGGATGAGCCTAGGTGGATGCCAAGTTGGCAACCCAAAAGTTGGCAAACTAGTTGGCTACCTAGCATTTCCCTAATATATCCATGTCCGACCCGAATTTTCTTCGAATATAGATTTCGTACCCGTACCAATTTTTCAGGTTTGTTTCGGATCCCAGTTATCAGGTTTCGGGATCCATTGCCAACCCTAGTTAGGACTTAGAAGTCAATTTGAGTCATTTATTATTTATAGTCTCTTCATGTCTTTTAAGAATTTTTGGGGTTTCCTCATAGCAATATATGACTGTCAGAATTTGGTCAAAATTAGGGCTTTAAAGTATTTTGGGTGGAAGCTTATCCATCAAAATATGCCCTTATTTGGAAGGATAAACATCAGCATCAAATCAGTAATTAAATCTGATTTCTATAGAGATAATTAAGGGAAGGAAAGAGAGAACCAACACTCCCACGGGAAAGAGAGTTCAAATTATCTCCCTATGCGGGACCCATGAATGGGTGCGAGAGTCTGGAACTCCTCTCCCTCGAGAGAGATGCCCATATTTTCTACTTCAATCGTAATTCCTTCCGTGTCTTCTCTATCATGTGTGGCACATTTTGTTTATTTATTCAATAAAAATTGAGAGACCAGCTATTGTTGTATTTCTTTTGAAGAGTCAGGATTTGTCCTTCTAACTCTTTTCCCCCCTCTCCCTTGTCTATTGTGGATGGAGTTTGATTGATCCATTTGTGTGGTTTTTTTGCAACATCAATTGGTATCAAAACTAAGATCAAACAAATCTACTACCTACATTAATTTGGTATCATATCCTCTCACTCTACTAAGGAGGCTTGCTGAAAACGATGTCTATAAGACAAGGGCAGTTGTCAAGGATCAACATAAAGAATCCTGTGGATTGAGCCCGACAAAAGTAGTGACAAAAATTGGGAATCAAATCGAGCAGCTCAGGTAGGAGATTGAATTCTTTGATGTACAAGGTCTAGTAGATTATCACAGCAAGATATCCAAAACCTAAAATGTGATGTGCAGGAGGACGAACCGTCATATCTGGTGTCCATCACAAACCCAAATCCTCGCACTCACTAGAAAGGAATTCTAATGAAGACAAACTATTCTTCTTTCGTAGATTATCCCCAAAGGAACCTCCAATTGTCGATTGGAGCTCACCTCTCCATTTTGACAAAACCAAAGAGATGTCTTCGGAGGAGTCTAAAATAGAGCTAACGAAGGAAGCTAAACAAAGCTCCAAAGATGGGCCCATTATGGAATCCGAGGAACCCAAAGATGTACGGTCATGCGATCGATGAATGCATCCTTCAAAAGTTGTATATCATGAGTTTACATAGTGTTGGGATCCATTCGATCATCCACAAAAGAGCCCAACCAACTTTTGTGAAGCACCTAATTGACAAATTCAAGTGTGGAAGTTCAAAGGAAGTTGATTGTTATTCTAAGACAATGAGAACAAAGCTCAAGCGACCCTTAAGTGTTGGTGTACACCATCAACTGATCTGGAGTCACAAGCTTCATCCAAATCTTCTCGACAGAGTATTGGAAATTTCCACTCGAGGAACATGATGCGGGAACATCCATAGGGCACCTAAAGTGCCTAGTCATTAGTTGAGGGGACATTAGGGATTGTTTTTAATCTTTTATAGTATTTATAAGCTCTAAGTGTGTTTTTAATCACTAAGGAATTCTAAATTCATCTAGTTATAGGACTTCATCGTAATTTAATAAAAAAGGGAGGGGGGTTTGGTCTTTTGGGAAGAAGGTTTCTATGGCAGAAACCCTTTATTTAGAAGATCAACCACAGAGATGATTAAGGAAAGGAAAGAGAATCAGCTCTCTCCAACATGAAAGAGAATCCAGACTGTCCCCACGGGACCCATTGCAGTAAAGTTTTAGAAAACCTGCCCAGGATGAGGCACACCAAAATTGCCCTGGGACTAGCAATCTAGGGCAAGACACCATTTGGGCTTAAACTTAAATGACTAGGCACACGCCCCAGACACCTAGGGCGTGCTTTTAGCGCCCCAGCAGGTTGGGCGTACACTAAGTGGAGTGACTTATATATGGAAAAAATATGATTTAACCCTAAAACTAAACCTTGGACAAGGCTTTTATCATCAGTTGTCTCCTAATTTTGAATCTCAACCTATATGCAATCAAATTGATCCCTGTTGAGGAGGATGTGGATGTAGAGGAAATGGGGGGGAGTTCAGGTTGGAAGCTTCACAAGGTAAGACCCATAAGATGAAGATTGTGATACGGATGAGATTGAGTTGATGTGATCGCATGATATGAGCCTTTGAATACATGTTTCTTTTTAACTGTAACTTACTTGAATTTGGGTTGCATGTACATTGGATACGATATGTTGGATTTCGGTTAGACCATACATGAATCATGAAATACAATGAAAAGGTTGATTCAAATTATTTTTTGTATATTGTCTAATATGCTTATATATATTATTTTGAATTTCCTATGTTATTTACTATTTTATATAGTATAATACTTTTAAAAATAAATTTTTTAAAATTAAAATATCAAAAATTCATGGGTCTTATGTTCCGCCTCACAGAAGTTAAAACGCCTCACCTTACACCTTTGCCTCTGAAAACATTGACTGCTGGTCTATGGGTAAGAGGATTTTGACTTCTCTCCCACCAGACTCCCATGGGTGAGAGTAGTAAGTGACTATCTTCAACAAAAGAGAGGCTCGTGTGTTCTCCCGAAATATAATTTCTTCCCTACCTTCTCTGTCCCATATCCTTTATTCCTCTTATAACTCCAAAAGGGGGTCGACGGGTTAACTTAACAAAGAAATAAGCCCAATGTACTTCAATCTTATACCTTCCCTTGTTTCTTTCTTTCTTTATTTTCTGAAAATTAACACACATATGGCCTGAAAACCTACAAAAACTATGGATAAAAATAGAAAAGAAATTAATTGATCAATAATTCTATTTCTACCAAGATTGTCACTAGATCCTAGTTTACATGTCCTGTAGGAAGCACTGATACAAATACGGGGATATGGATACGGCGATATGTGGATTTGTGAAAAACTTGGATACGCAAAACGGCAGAGATATATTTGTAATTATATATATATATATAGAGAGAGAGAGGAATGTTACAATGAGCTATGAGCTACGGAAGGAGAAAATGAGCTACGATCATTTTGACCACCCTAGAAGTTTTGGAATTTCGTAAAAATTGGTGGGTGTGTTGTCTAGGGTAACATGATCATCCTCACCAATTTTCAAGGAATTCCAAAACTTCTAGGATCATCAAACGGTAGAAGATTTATCCACCGTCCGTAGTAACTGTTAATTTTGCTTCTACCATTTGATGACCCTAGAAGTTTTGGAATTCCTTGAAAATTGGCGAGTATGATCATGTTACCATAGACAACACACCCACCAATTTTCACAAAATTCCAAAACTTTTAGGGTGGTCAAAATGATCGTAGCTCATTTTCTCGTTCCGTAGCTCATAGCTCACTGTAACATTCCTCTCTCTCTCTCTCTCTCTCTCTCTCTCTCTCTCTCTCTCTCTCTATATATATATATATATATATATATATATATATATATATATATATATATATATATATATAGGGCTGGGTTCCTATGACATCGTCGTAGGGAATACCCTATGACATACAGTGAATTAGGAATGCTAGAATATTTAAAATGTGCTGAATTTTTTTAAGGATAATCACCTTACCTTAGATAGAATGTCCACAAAAAATCAAAGCATTCTAAAACTTGTTGGGACATCAAATGCTAGAAGCTTTATCGGCCATCCATTTTAATCGTTAAATTGAAAAGCATATTTGATGCCCCTAGAAGTTTTAGAATGTGCCAATTTTTTGTGGCTGTCCTATCTAAGATAGGTTGATCATCCTCAAAAAAAATCTAGACATTCTAAATATTCTAGGGTTACTAATTCACCATATGTCATAGGGTACTCCCTATGACATGTCATAGGAACCCATTTTTCATATATATATATATATATATATATATATATATATATATATATATATAATATTTTTTTGTGCTAGAATATAAATAGATAATAGTTTGAAAATTAAATATAACCATATTCATGATTCATTACATGATTTACATCCAATACAAAAAAAATTACAAAGCTAGTGTCACATTCATCCATTACAAAAAAGTAACACTAATAACATTATGCAAATGTCACATTCATCGTACAAAACGCTAGCAAAAAACAAACATTTATCATCAATTACAAAATACAAAGTTAGTGTCACATGCATCATCTAAAAAACAAAACATATAAATGATATCATTAAGAAAATGGTTACATATGGAATTTAGATCCATATCCGAAGTTTCGGTCGGGTTCGGGTCGGGTTTTCGGATTTTTGACTACATAGCCATCCATACGTATCCCGGCATATCGGTCGCGTATCCCTGGCATATCGGTCCCGTATCGCCAGCGTATCGGTCCTGTATCCCCGGTCAGATCTTTTTTAAAAAAAAAAAATTGATACTTCCTAGCCGTATCGGATACGTATACCGCCAAATCGGGCCGTATCAGAGAATCGGGAAGTATCTGATACGGGTACGGCACCTATTTCAAAGTATCGGTGTATCCCAGCATGTTTTACATAAGGATGAGATCTTTACCTATTGTAATTAATTATCTTTTAAATAAAATTTGAGGAATCATCTATTGTTGAATTATTTTTTGGTTTTTTGACGAGCTAAGATTTGGCTTCTAACATTGTTTTCCCCTCTCTTTATTGTTATGGCTTCTATCATTATTTTCCCCTCTTTGCTGTTGTGGATGGTGTTTGATCGATTCACATTAGTTGGATTTTTTCTTTCATCAATTGGAATCATAGCTAAATCAAATCAATCTAGTTCTTGTATCAATCTCACATTCCCAAACTCCGGTAAAAGGCTACCATCAAACTCTTACTACCCCAAAATCCCAGCAGAGGAACCCTAAGATTCATCGTGAAAATCATCCCCATGGACTTTCCTCCCGATGTTAGTGCCGCCCAAATCGGATCCCTCTCTCTCTATCTCTCTCTCTCTATCTCTCTCTCTCTCTCTCTCTCTCTCTCAAAACTAGAGAAACTTGAAATCATAGTCAAGCTTGAAAAATCCTACTTAGTGTTAGATTCGAGCTCGAGCTGAGCTTGAACAATCGTACAATATTTCAACCAAGCTTGAACAAGGTTAAGCATGGTCAAACTCGGCAAGATTAGAACCCTACAGAGAGTTATATATCTCAATACTCCATTACCCACTTTTGGATAAATATAATGGAAACATCAATCACAAGATGCTTTTCCCTTCCATTCCTCGCATTGTTTCCTAATTTATTTAGCTTATGGTAAGTGGAGCCTCCATGCAACCTCTGAAAAAGAGATCTTATATAACAGAAGAGGGATATAGTCATTCTTAGGGAAATAATATCAACTATTTTGACCAAAAATTGCTCAAAAAGATATGTTGTCTATAGCAATCAATGTCCTTAGGATGACATCTTTATGGAATTTGAGTTATATTAAAGTTATAATTGAATACTTGCATCAACCATCACCCCTTTGTAACTCATAAACATTCATGTCTCTATGACTCTTCATTATTCTCAAATTTCAATCCACTTCTCATTAGACACTAAATCGCTATTGATCATCATTTACAATGATTAACCATATCACGGAAGAATTTCACATATGAATGTCATTTATAATTCTTATTTCCTTTTGAGCATTTCTCAATGACCTCGTTTACAGTTGTACATCCTGAATAATGCCCAAAAATGGAACAATGCAGTCCATACAGAAAAATGTAAATAGTCTAATGTGATCCTAATCACTCCATTCTAGAAATTAAAAAAGAAGAATATTCACAAACAAATAACATGGACATGGACACTAAATGGGACGAGCAAAGGTTTTTGAATTCTGTAAGTTTCAAATGTCAAGGAGTTCAATAAAGGAAAGGGAATAATAGATTGAACACATGAGACCAAACGATGAAGGTTAAAGAAAGAAATATATTTCTAATGCCATTAGGGAGAATGGAGTGGGCTCATGTTAGTTATCTCAAAAATAAATCATCATATTTTATAATAAAATTTTGCCTAAAAGTACCTTAGTTTTTGACATGTTCAAAGACTATTATGATCATAAATGCATTCCATTCATTCTTTTTTGAAGCAATAATGAATTAAAGAATACAAGACATAATTGAAAGTCCAACTTCATTCTTACTTGACTTTGGCACTGCCTCTAAATGATAGCAAGAGTGTTTCCAAAAATTGTCCAACCTTGTTTTCCAAGAAACCAACAATTGTTCCTCTGTTGGCAAAGGATAACCTGGCACATCGGGCAAATTTAAGTCTTCCTGCAGAGATGTATTAATCGTCAAAAGTTATCCTCTATACATGTGATATACCACTTATAAATTTTCTTATAAAGTTAGTTTCCTGGCACACACAACACACACACATGCACGGACACACACATAGGGGTGTGTGTGTGTGTTTGCACACACACACACACACACACACACACACACATATATATATATATATATATATATATATATATATATATATATATATATATACAGAGAGAGAGAGTACCCCTCAAATGCGATCATATTGGTGTGATCCCGTTGGTTTACATGTTCAATACATATGTTACACCTCTTTCCATTCAAATGTTGCAGTTCAGTGATTTCAATGTGAATTCGCCTGGGCAAAGCGTGTGGTTAAAAATCTATACATAATCTGTAAAATCACTAAACTAAAACATTTGAATGGAAGAGGTATAATATATATATATATATTGAACATGGTAAATCAACGAGATCGCACCAACATGATCACACTTGAGGATTTATATATATATATATATATATATATATATATATATATATATATATATATATATATATATATATATATATATATATATATATATATATATATACGGAGAGATAGGAAACGGAAAATGAGCTGCCAGCCTATTTTGGCGCAATGGGCAGCCACCCATTTGAAGCCCTTGGGAGTTTTAGAATGTGCTGATTTTTTGTGAGCATAAGCACCTTATCTTAGATAGAACACCCACAAAAAATCAGCACATTCTAAAACTCCTAGGCGCATCAAATGTTAGAAGTTTTATAGAACATCCATTGTAACCGTTAATCTGAAATATAACATTTGATGGCCCTAATAGTTTTAGAATCTGCTGATTTTTTGTGAGTGTGCTATCTAAGGTAAGGTGCATATGTCTCGAACTGCTATCTAAGGTAAGGTGCATATGCTCACAAAAAATCAGCACATTCTAAGCCTACACCTCTGCATCAAGAGGTGTACGCCTTTGTCCGAGACGCGCCTCAAGCAGTTCGAGACATAAGCCTCTTGCTCCAGGCGTGAAACATAGGGAGGGGAGGGGTTAAAACCAATGTTTGGTGTGGGAGGGACACTAAGGGTTTGATATGTAAATCGCCCCCATGGGCCCTTTTTCACCTATTGAAACCTCCTAAACCCTTTTAGATCTCTTTATATTTTGAAACCCCTTTATCTCCAAAAACCCAAAATCAAGATCTAGTGCTCATTTCTTTTCCGATTTTGATTCCAAAGTTGTATTCTTCTTCTTTGTGGATTGTCTACCAACTACAAGTGAGAGATTAAGATTTGTTTCAAGTTTAAAGGTATGGATCATGATCTTGCTTCTTCTACTAGTTTTTTCTAGGCTTATGCCTCGGTGCGCCCTGAGGCTTACGCCTCGCTTCTTTAGAGGAAAAACGCCTCGATACGCCTTTTTAAACATTGATTCTGATGACATTGTCTCTACACCATATATTCTCTTTCTACAACCTTCTCTCTTTTTTATGGCAGGGTTTGCAACATGCTCTCGTTACAACATATACTCTATCTACAATACTCTCTCTAAAACATATGATTTATCTCTGTATAACATACACACTATAAAAAGTATACTATGTACAACATTCTCTCACTATAGCATATATTCTCTATCTACAACATTTCGATCAACAAACTTTGCTCTACAATGTTATCTCTGTACAACACATTCTATTTACCACATTCTCTCTACAAAACATATATATTTACAACATCTCTCTCCAAAACATATGTTATCTTCACAATTTTCTCTCTAAAACGTATTTTACTATTTTCTCTATGCAGCATTCTCTCTACAATATATATTCTCTACAACATATAATCTCTCCAAGACATACAGCCATACAGCAGACTCGGAATATCAGTACATGCCAACTAGGTTAAGGTATTTTAGGATGTTCAGTTTAAAATCATTCCAATCCAGCATTTAACTAATCACACCAAATACTGGAATTGAATGTTCTTTTTTGGGCACTAATTCATGCAGCAACCAAACAAGAAAATGGGAATGACCATTCTCATATTTTTGCTTTCCGTTCTTATCTCATTTAATTATGGTTTTGCAAACCAAACGGACCGATACAGGAAAAGTGATTACAAATTGCTTTAGTAAAATCTTATATGGTAAGATTCAGGAGTTTGGAAGAACTTTATACTAACACTGGTTCCATGAGAATCTAATGAGGTAATTTCGAATGTACGAAGAAAAAAAAAAACTCACACTACCACTTGTTTCATAGGTGGGATTGGGGAAGAGAGGTATTAGGATAGATACAGTCAAGTTTAAGAGGCATTTTCGTTAAGAACCTTTTATCAACATTAAAAAAAGTGGCTTTTAGATCTTCACGCAGAACCTTCCATGTGAATGTGATAAGTGGTGCTACCTCCTATTGAAGATGAAACCTTTAAAAAAAATAGAGCAGTCAATCCAACTAACAATCAAGGAAACTGACGAAGGTATGTGATGGAATGGTAACAACAAATACACAATCAAACCTATATACTTCTTATTGCAAAATGGAGCTTTGAAAAGCCTTATCACTATTTTAAGCCCCTTGGACCCACCTCAATTGCAAGGATCTGCTTGGATGGCTTCAATTCACAAGGTTCACAATGTCGATCACTTGCAACGTGGGTATTCTTTGGGGTGACATATGGTTCCTATACAAGTATGCTGTGGAAACTGATGAGAAAATACTGTAAGACCTCCACATTAAACCCCTTTAAGAACGATGAATCATGAGAATACCAAATGGTCTGGGAAGGCAAAGTAGGAGGATAAGCAACACACAAGAAAAGATTTAACTCACATATTTGTGAAAGAAGGGCCTTACAAATCTTGAACCCATTAATAATGTAGAACAAACGAGGAAATTCACCAATTCACTTTTTTGTAGAAAAAACCCACCCACCAGAACCAATTGATCAAAACCTTTGATTAAAAACTCGTGCAAATTTCACCTATATACAACCTCTAAACTGAAATACAAGTATTCCAACAATGATATTTGGACACTTCACTACATCAGAGCTTCAATTCATTAACAATGTAGAACAAACGAGAAAATTACCCAATGCACAAATTTATAGGAAACCATCGTGAACCGCATAAGATTAATAGTAACCTTTGACTATAAATATTACAAATCCCATCCACGTGCAGCCTTTAATCCTAAATACTCGTATGCCACCAAGATACTTGGATACTTCAGTACCTCAGCATCTCTGTGTCAAGTGTGGACATGATACGATGCTCGGGTACCAACCTTTAGATCATCATTCGTCTAATCTTCAGAGCCCTAGAAAGGCGTTACTCATTTTCACTAAAACCCCACATACAACCTACTACAACAACTTTTATCTTTACTTGGAGACCAATTGCTACAGCATCTCTAATATGATAATATGTTTCCACGTATAGGAGACAATGTCATTACCGATTTCCATGTAAAGGTAGCATAAAACTTGTGTTATGGGGGGTTCGATGTGTATATTTAAATGCAGTGGCCATGCATAATAGTGCAAATTTAATCATTGAAATGCGATTGAGATGTATTTCGGTATTTCTACATGTATTTGAATCTTACGGGCATGTATATATTATAGAGGGGGATAATTATACCTGAATTTGCTCCTAGATTTTTGAAGAAAAAAAAGAATCACGACCTTATGTCCCATGACTCCCATGTTCATATGTGCATGTATTCGTGCTTGGCTATCATAGTATTCATAGAAATCCAACCATTACATGACTCGAACTTCCCAATAGAAGGATTATATCTCATACTGACCAAATAAAGGGACCACTTATAGTCGTGTTGATGCTAGTAGAACTAGCTCCGAGGACAACGCTTCCTAAACACAGCCCAAGAGTTGTTGCTAATTGAGTAGATAACATACAAGTCTCTAGTGCTAACGGGACTAATACCTGTGTTACTAGGAATAGCCTGGCTCCAGTAGGATCAACCTTCCGCCTTTGGGCCCAAGGTCCAACTTCTTATCATCCTCCCAAGTAGTCCTTGTTGCATATGGAGACGGGCCGGAGATCCGGTGGAGGACCAGACCCGGCACGACGATAGAACGAAGGCCCAGGCCAAAGGATCGTCTGCGGGAGTGCCATTACGCTCTGGGAAGGCGATACGCAACGCACGTCCCCAGGTTTTACGTGCGCGGGTATGGACGGATTTTAGGGCTTCAAGGGTCTTTGTATAAGTATGTTTTGGAGTCGTTAGTGATCGTAACTCAATTGTAACGAGAAAAAACATTGGTGAGGCCATTGGAGAGGGTTCTAGATCGGCGAGAAAAGTATGAGATGACGATTGATCGAGGAAGAGTTGTGGTGATTGTAATCCCTTGTAGATCGAGAAGGAAACTTGTTCCTTCCGATCCGATTCTCCAAGATAGTGAAGCACATGATCTCGAGGCAGGACGTAGGCAAGATTTGCCGAACCTGGGTGAATTCATGTGTGTTGTCTCGTCTCTTGCTTGCATCTATTATCTTGGGGTAATTTCTCGTTTTGATGTTGTTTTCTTCTGTCGATCGCTTGCATGATCTACAACAGTTCTCCACGTGCTTTGTTGCTACATCATTCTTCAAGTATAGTGCTTTGCATATATTCATAAACTCAAATTTGATTTCTATATAGATTAGACTAACCAATAATCATCGTCCTACCATATATAATTTGTGGTCTTCAGGATGGGAAGATCGTATAATTGACAAATGAAAAATAGTAATGTTTGTCAATCTTCTACGCGAGCTGTTATATTCCTTTTGTCTAAGGATAAAGGCTAAAGCTAAACCTCAAGTCATAAGGTTATACATACCCATGAATTGTATATTGTTTCCTAATGACCTGTCCACACATCTCCGTTAATTTTTTAGTCTATAATTGGTATATGCTGCTACAGTGATTTAAAATAATACTCAGATATATGAAATGATACTCAATTCCCTACAACAATTTAGAAGTACTCAAGATATACAAATGGTACTCAGCTCCCTACAGTGATTTTAAATGAGACTCAAATACACAAAATAGTACTCAGAGCTACAGTGATTTTATTGTAGCAGTCACAACAAAATCTATGTAGTAACCATGGTAATTATCATAGCTGCTATAGTGATTTCACTGTAGTTACTACAGTGATTTAAAAATGGTACTCAAATATACAAAATGGTACTCAGTGCTACAGTGATTTGATTTCACTGTAGCAACCACGACAAAATTTTTGTAGCAACCACAGAGAAATCACTATAGCAGCTACAATGAAATCATTGTAGCATCTACAATAAAATCATTGTAGCAACCCATGGCAATCTTATCATCTACTATGAATTAATGTGGGAGGATCTCATGGGTATTTTTGGTATTAAAAAAGTTAGAAAAGGTTCTCTTATGTGCAAAAAACATGGAAAAATAAAAAGGGTACAATTGTCTTTTTCAAAATACCTTATCAAAAACAGTTACCATGAAACCACTTCTACGAACAAATAATTAAATAGGATCATTCCTTAACAAACTTTGATTCCATGGACCTAAGCTTAACTGAAACAATTAGTTGTCCTGCAAATCATCAGGATGCTATATACTGGGCCTACTTAATTTTCCCTATTTTATATGTATTAACTAATGCATGCACGTGCCTATTTGCACTGTAGCGGGCCGCCTTCGGCAGCAACACACTTATCGACACAACATCGTGCCTCCTACGGCGGCAAGACACCCACCGGGCATCACCACCCCCACCCACACCGTCGTATTCGACAACACACCTAACCGCCTTTAGCGGCCAGCCACACACCCCTGGCCAACTTTGAGCCGCCTTCAGCAGCAACACATCTTAGTTATAGTGCATGCCCGTGCCTGTCAGCACTCAGACGTGAACAGGGTTTTGTTGTTTTTTTTTTTTTTTGAGAAGGGGGGGGGGGGACGATCTTACCGGCGTGAGAGGGGGGCGTGAAGAGAGGGGATCACAGTTTCCTGATTTGGGTTGGGGAGTGAACATGTTTTTTTTTTTGAGATGAATTGGGTTTTTTTTTAATTTTGTATTACTGATTCTCTCTATGTTTCTTTGTTAGTCTTTGTCAGTTTGAATGCTTTGCCTAGTCATCATGCATGTTTTTGTCTAGTCAACGTTCCAATTTGTCTAGTCAGCACAATACCGTCGTGCCATGTTATATAGATATATATATATATATATATATATATATATATATATATATATATATATATATATATATATAAAGGCCTTATGTGTTTTCTTCTTCCTCTTGCGGCTTCGCGAGCCTCTAGGAAGCAATTACTTGAGCCGAAATAGCCCGGTAGTTATCTCATCAATTTGGTATTATGTATCTTTCTTTTCTCTTTGTTCCCGGTAATGTTCTAGATTATAGGGCAGTTGAAACAAAACTTGCATCGATGCCTTGAAACCTTCGTTATCCATCATTGAACCTTCATTGATCCAACATCAAACCTTCAAACATGCATAATTCTACAAAAGTAGAACCAAAACCATATTAACTCTGTGCTTGCTGGCATTAGATTCACATGAAACTTGGCCCAAACATCTACCAATCAACCCCAAAGCCAATAATTGTAAAAAAAACCCAATTTCGTAGCTGAATGGATAGTCAATTTGATCGAAAGCCACTCAAACCAGATTGAGCCCAGATCAGATTTTAATCAGTCAAATCCATAATCTAGGCCCGAAACATCACCACAACCCTTATATACTAAAATCATAGCATAGCCACACCATTACCTCATCCTTACTTTATAACTATGACTCGTGGGACACATCCCACTTAGCTCCGGTGTCGTGTCCACACGTGTGGAGACCCGACACCCATGCCCACACGTGGATGCAAGAAATTAGGGTTTTGACGCATTGTTGATATCAACAATGCAGTCATATAAAAGTATTAAATGTGTCGTGTTAATGGTACCCATTATCTCAGGATACCTTGTATTTATGTATTTATAAGGCTCCACCGCATGTGACTTCATAGTAAATGCATTATCTGTGATGCATTATTGACTCTAATTTGTCTTTCTCTATATAGGTCCGCAAGCAACATTAATATGTTGTGTTACTGACGAGAATTTGTTTTTTTCCCTGTTTAGGACCAACAGCAACAATATATGTGTTGCGTGATTAACCTTTTTTTCCATCACATCCATCATTAACTAAAGAGAAACTCATATCGGAGTCAAGATTTTTTCTTTGAGAGTTTATTTTGATTGCATTAAATACGCCCTTTGATTGACAAACATGATATCTATGCCTTCCGCTTATCCATAGTTGATCATATTTATGTTTGGTATTATTTATACTTAATTAAGTATATATATATATATATATATATATATATATATATATATATATATATATGTGTGTGTGTGTGTGTGTGTGTGTGTGTGTGTCTCCTCGTATCCAAGCTGTATGATTTTGCCATGTATGACACGTGTCCGAGCCGACACTCGACACGTGTCCGTGTCCACAAATCATAGTATTATGAACCCAAAACCCTCAAAATATAGCCTAAACTCATATTTGTCTTGAAATTATTTGTAACTATTTGCATGTGTAGAAGCCCAAATCCACGCAAATTCTACTACCCTCTGATACCCAACAACCCTACCTATAATACCTCAGTATTTGCTATTCGTGTGGCAAGATCCGCATCCCAACTTCGTAGAAAAATTTAAATCACACCAATCGCGCAAGCCCGTCACCACAACACAATTGAATCCACATAGTAAATTTTTAGTGATTCATTATAAATTGCATGATCTAAAATTCTTATCTATGTGGACTTCCACGAAATATTTCCATCTCCATGAAATATCGCAATATCAGCACCAACACAAAGACATTTTGTCGAAATTTCACGAAAATTTTGCGAAAAATTTCGCGAAATGACACTGAAATTGTGGGACAGATTGGTTATAAAATGGAGCTAGTGAACTAGTTGCAAGTTATTTACATATAATAACATTTAAGTAAATGTTGTCCACTTACTTTAAGTTATTAAATATAAATAAGCAAATACCCCCCCTCCTTTGATTTCAATAAAAATATCAAAAAAAATCAAAAACCAAAAGAATCAAAAAGTATACTTTCGGTTTTAGTAGGAGAAAACAGTTTTCAGGGTTTTTTTTATAAAATCCGCATGGTGAGAAAAGTTATTAAATCAACTCCTTTTTAGCTCAAAAAATTTCACAAGATATAGAACTACAAGTGCATTTAGAAAACCATGGTTCGTCTTAGAAAATTTTGAATGAATAAAAATTTTTTATAAAAAAAATACTTTTTCCAAACTTAGTAAAATAACAGTGTTTCACATTTCAGCATAATTTTTGCACAATTTCAAACTTGCATAACTTTCTTATTTTAAGACCACTTTCAAAATCGTTTGAAACATTATTTTAACAATCAACTCATTTTTATTTTGAAAATATTTTTATTCACAAAAAAAATTAAAAAATATTTGGAAAATATATATCAAAACCGACCAAATAAGATTGCACAAGACTCACAGACTCCGTACATTAAATACATGTTATGTGAAGTTCTACACCCCTAGATATGGTACAGATATTATTTGAGTATTCCAAAGTGTGTATCTATACTTGGTTTATGACAGTGTTTAAAAAACGACCCAGGCGGCCGCCTAGGCGACCCCCCACCGCCCAGCCTAGGCCCTAGGCGCTCTAGAAAAACGGTCAAGCTCCCAGGCGGAGCTAGACGGGGCAAAGCGGAGGCTGGCCAGGCGGGATAGACAGGCCAAGCGGGCTGGGCGGCCTCAAACGGGCTCCTCAGCGGTAGTCACTCTCTTGATCCGGCCTTCCTCAGCGGCAGTTCCTCTCTTGGATCCAGCCTTCCTCAACGGTGGCTCACCCCTTTTTTTAAAAATAATTTTAAAATAGCCAAAACGCCTAGGCGTTAGGTGCCCCCCCCACCAGCCGACTAGCGTAGTGCTTTTTAGAACCTTAGTTTATGACTATCGAGAATTTCACTAAAAATTTCATCAAAAATTCAATATTTCCACCATTTCTATAAAATTGCAATATTTCCACTGTCGAAATATTTCTATATCCAAAGGGTCAAAATTTCAACCGAAATAGAGATTTTGAACCTTGCCTGTACCTAATATGGGTCTTATTCCAAACTATCCCGAAGACTCGAAGCGAAATCCATTACCTTATTGTGTTTCAATTTTGGCCTTATTACAATTGTGGATGAACTGTGTGCTTACTTAAAGTTGAGTTACTTAGTGAACAACGTAATCTTCAGTAACAATGCATGCTGTGCTTACTTATAGTTGAGTAACTTAGTGAACAACGTAATCTTCAGTAACATTGCATGCTCGTAACATTGTAGTTGCATTGGCCTTAGACTATACTTCATAACATAATTCAGCAAATTCCGCTTGCCGATTCTAAAAATCTGATTGCATTTTTCATTCATTATGCATCATAGACCCTAGTTTAGTTGTCATCTAGATAGTCCTGCATCATGTAGTTTTGGCATATAGTTTGCAAATACAAAATTAGACATAACATTTCACCTGTGGTACAGTTATTTGGTATTAGATGTTTCACAGTATCTCCCTACTCTTTTTTATCATAAGAAAGTACTCATAAAATAACCCTTTCAGTTGCAATAATTTTTTTCACTTCAACTACTAATTTGCAAGCAAACAGTACACAATTTTTTTTGCTTAGGATTAAATAGCTCAGTTTCAACAGATACAAGCCCAAACAGAAATAAATGGTGAAGAAGGATTCATAAAGCCGACCCCCAATAAATGGGACATGGCTTGATGGTTATTAAATTACTCAGTTAATTCGTAATGACACATTATACACATGATGTCTCTCAATGGTATTGGTATTTATAGTTGATGAGTTCAATGTTTGATGCAGTACTAGTTGGAGTTCGCATTAACATAATTGCATATGATGTAAGATGTCTTGCAAACAACTTCTGACATGATTTCGTATGATGCAAGATCTCTTGCAAACAACTAATATTGAACAATTGCTCAACTGAATATCTAACCGAAGTACTAAAGTTGCCTTATTGGGAGTGTTTCACTTCAGCCTTTTGGCCTATTATTTGTGGCCAAGATATGAATACAATTCCCTATTTTCGTCCTTGTATAGAATCGTTCCTTGTCTAGTGGAACCTTGGAGGGTTGCTCCTTAGTTGCATTAGCTGAAACTATGTAACAATCTGTTAATGAGACTTTTAAGTTTCTTGTCAGGACCCTCTCATGCCAATTTACCCTGACTAGGTTTCGACATCAGATTTGATGTCGGGTGACATACAATCGAAAATTCCTATGAATTTTCTATGGAGTCTTCTTAATTAGAGTTGTGCTCCATAGTCAACCCTATCTTAATGGGATAAGACTAGGATAATCGTGAAAACAGATATAATATCCTTTTAGTAGAAGGCACTAATGGTAGCAGTTGTATTTGGAAATAGATGCATGATCTGAAAAACAAAAGGCCAAATTAATATGGATCAGATCGAATCCGGATCTAAATTTAACTTCGTTGTACTGACAGGTTGGGTCCAGGTTCCGCTAAAGTATTGGTTTGCGCAAATTAGGTCCAAATCACACATGTGATTGCATATGCACATGTGATTGCATAGGCAATACGATTGCATGCGGCGATGCGCAATTTGTTCGGTTTTTATTTTGGTCTAAAAATCCCACAAATCGCAGAATTTGTAAATTCAGTAAAAAACCTATGCAAAATGATAATAAATCTTTATTTGTTTCCTCACAAATTAGTAGTAACATTTTTTTTTTCATTTAGCTTGAAAAAGGCTAAAAAATCCCAAAGAAGTTAATCAACAATGGTATTGATTCTATTGAATTATGACTTATGAGATCTTATTTATACAAACCAACTCAAAAAAATAGTAAAAGCATCCAATATAACTATTCAAGTACATTCATACAAACAGATTCAAGTACATACAGGTGTGGAATCAAACGTCAACATATTTTGGTCAACTGAAATATCGTGGGTCTGACCTAGAAATACAGTGAAATGGCGATGCTGCAATTTTTTGGCAATGATTTTGATCATGTCAAATAAAAGGTCCATTGCAGTGCAATAAATCCAATTTATTGCTCATGTCGGTCGACAAATATCGCAAAGTTTCGGTCAAAAAACTGATGAGGTTTCATAATGGCATTATCTTAGATTTAATGTTTGTATTTTGTTGTTTGCATTTTGTATCAGCCTATATGAACTTGTATGTTTTGTATTCTTCACTTGTACTATATTTAGTGAACTATATAGGAACCCCATCTTTTTCCTCCATTTCAACCAATATTTAGCCAAAATTGACTGAAAATTTTTAGATATTTCCATCGAAACTTTTCTTGAAAAATCCTAAATTTCCAAACATTTTCTCGAATCCAAAAAAAAATTGCTTTTTTTTACTGACCAAATCGATATTGAAAGTGACATTTAAAACCTTGCATACATGATGGTATTACATGCTTTCGGAAGCGATTTTTTTTTACATTCTGCTTTAGGTGCAACCGCTTGTTAGGAAAGACTGTTGAACATCTCAAGCCTTCACATTCTTGATGAAGGTAACACTTCGAGAAACAAGAGCATGAATGTACGACTCAAACACCAACCACCCACTCTTTTTCTTCATTGGTTCACATCAAAATTCAGGTGAAGCATGACCTTTTGCTTTAGTTAGGCTACGAGTAGGTATCATATATAGTAACAATGTGAGCAAGGTTCAAATTATGATATCGGCCGCGGAACTAGTCGGCCTCGGACTGGTACGTATCGACCGACACAAGCTGAAGGTCTTTTATTGAAAAAAACAAAGTTACATAAATAAAATTAGAATAAAAAAATATTAGCAAAAAAATTGGAAAAACATTATAATTGTTTTTGAACAAAAGATCAATCATTGCAAACTTGCAACAGCAAGGAAACACTTGTAAGTGGATTAGAGGAGATCTAAGGGCAAACTTTTTGTGCCTTCTAGAGTGAAATATGACTACATGAATAAAGGAGAACTAAGGGTTTCTTTAGAGGCCTTGAGTAGAAAAAAGGCCAAAGGGATGCATGTGCACAGCTAAATACAAAGCCAAAGACACATTGATAAAGGTGGGGTGGGGGGGGGGGGGGGGGGGGGGGCAAAGCAAGAAAACAAGGACCCAATCTATCGATATCGGTTTGTACAATTCGTTTCAGGCTTGTACGATCCAATATCGGTCGGTATAGGGCAACATATTGGATCCGGTGGGTGTAGCGGTACCGTTCTTGCTCAAAACGATACGTAGTGGCCGGTATGTACTGGTATCGGTCGAGATTTTGAACACTTGATGGTGAGACCCTTGACATCTTGAATTCTTCCCGATGCTTTTCGGTCATTGGTTTCTATTATCCTCATCTGCATTTTTCTAATACGAAAATTGAGATAGTATGTGCGGCATGTGCCAAAGAACAAGAACATGGAGGTATTCAAAAAATGTGGGTATCACTATGATACTCAGTATGATACCACTCTTAGTTAGACCAAAGAAAAAAAAGTAAAACCTTATCCAAATCCCAATGCCAATCTAATAAAGAACATGGATGGTCCTTGGTTGTTTTGTGCGTCAATGCTCACATTTCTTGGAGTAGCCTTCATCCAAAATAAGAAAAATTGGGATGTTCTACAATTTTAAATGAAATAGGCTTCAATCATGCTAAGGACACCATATATAGAGGGATGTCTTCCACTTGCCAGTGTGGAAACTCTTTCTTCCATGTAGCCAGAATTTACTTTGGAGTAGCCCAAAGGAGTGCATGCTCTTGTATTAGCTCGGGAAGCATGGGTGAATATTGATGGTGTTGCAGTGAAGATAGGAGACGACACTCTAACCACCTACATCAATAGTAGATACACAACAAGCCACAATTTTAAGAGCTTGAGGGGGAGAGTAAAGGTTTGGAAAGACTCAAGAACTTGGAGAGAGCTTGGGGAGAGTTTCGAGAAAGTTAGAAGAGTATTATAAAAGTTATAGGATGAAAGGGGTGATAGGGGTATATATAGCATAGAAAGATGTAGGAGGGGGCGAAGAAAAAATATAGTAAAATATTTCAATGGTCACTTCTTTTACCATCAGAGCATTGTGCGGTTACGACTACAGAACACTCGGGCGCATATGCAACCCCCACATATGGTTAGCATCCTTTTAAACCTCATATGTGCTCATGCAGTCGCTTATGACTTGTCTCGGTCCAATCTCATAAAATCATCCTTTAGACCAAGATCCCCTTATATTCGAGTCTAGGTCGAGATCAAGTAAAATCTAGATTCGATCCACTTTCAATGCAAATGTCAGTGATATGCATACCTGGACTTGACAAAAATTCTTGCATGTCAAGGTATATGGAGACGTGGGCATATCTAGTAGGATTATAGGACTAGCGCCAAACAGATAAGCCGAAGAGGTGCTTCTAGGGCGTTCATGATCGACACATGCCATATAAGACGGACACTGATCAAATGTGTGATGATTCGGAATATTGTAGTATAGAACTACAGATAGTCTAAGCAAAACAAATGAATATAGGAGAAATGGCAATGCAAGTGAATATGCAATAAAAGTAGGAAGGATAGAACGAGGAATTAGTATATAAGAGGAAGCATAGGCACTGCATACTTGAGGAAAAAGAGATGGAGTCCGAGTGAGATAGTATGGGCATGTACAACAAACATCTAAGGAGGCCCCAAAAACGGATGCAATTTGTACCCAAAGTATCAAGAAAGAGGATAAGACCCGGTTAAGATATTATCAATATAAATTTTAAGGGTCTAGAAACAATTGCAACAAAAGTAGATATAGCAACTTAGAAATGAATGGTGAAGTAGGATTGGTGAAGTAGGATTCATAAATATGAACACATAATTGGGACAAGGCTTGATGGTCAAGTTTAGGGTTTAAAGGCCAAAGAAATAATCTTAATGGATCTAGTTTTATCATTCCATGTATGCATATCATTGTTCTAAAAGCGGTTCGAGTGCCCGCCTAGGCATCCATCTCGGCATTTTGGGCCTTAGACCGCATCGTCTAAGTTGAGACCAGTGTTTTAAAACTCGGCCGAGTCGACTCGACTCGGCTGAAATTCAATCCGACTCAGTCCAAAACTCGATTTAGTAACTACTCGAACCAAAACTCAAGTGACTCGGGCGAGTCGACTCGAGTTTTTGGGGTGTGTGACTCGGTTCGAGTCTTGATCGTTGTATTTTTATGGATAAAATCGGGATCTGGTAGAACAATTTATGTTTTGTAATGACATGTTATTTGATAAGCTTTAAGGTCATCAAAATTTGATAGATATCCATTTTAAAATTTATTTTTATGCTTTAGTTACTTCATATTTATAATTTTTAAATGGAGCTATATATATTAATAATAATAAATATTAAAATTATATTATATTTTTCGAGTTTTGGGTGTAACTACTCGACCGAGTTTTGACCGAGTTTTCGAGTCGACTCTACTAGGGAAGGTTCTGAGTCGAGTCGAGTTTTCGGGTTTTAAAACACTGGTTGAGACCCAGTTCCTTGATGTCCATAAGAGAAAGGCCGTCGATATTAGGGTCTAATACAGTCATTCATAAGTTTCTTTTCTCTCATTTGTCTCCATTTTATTTATTTTAATTTTTTTTTAAACTAGTGTGTACTGACTCCCTTGACCCATTGTGACCACCTGAAAGAATGATGATAGACACCCTTGGCCCATTGTGAACTTTTGGAAGAAGGATGACACTGAAAACATAATAGTTATGCAAATTCTAAGTAAAATATTTTATAAAATTTTGGGTGCCTCAATCTCTGGGCGCCTCCTAGGCATCTGCCTTCCGCCTTACCGCCTTGGAACTCCCCTAATGCTTTTTAAAACATTGATGCTTATGAAACCGTGCCCCTACCTATCAGAATATAAGGATACATTAACAAGTGGGGAGGAAAAGTTACATAGGTATGATCTAGAAACTTGTTCCAATTTTATAACTTCTTATACCAAGGGAAATTACTTTCTTCGCATTGCGTGCTAATTTTGTTGGTTCAACTTCAATTGTAAAATTATCGTTCAAATCTTGTTAAGATCCATCGTGTATTACTTTATGATTTCATAGGAAAAAAAAAAATATGGTATCTTATAGAAAGGGATGAATAATATATGATCATTGAATAACAGGCACAAATGATCCACCAATTCCATCATTAGTGATAGTATATTAGTGTGCCATATGAAGGACCCTTGAATTCATTTTGGCACAAAGTAATTGTGATTAATTTGAAAACGTATCACAGTGCCTTTTTCTCATAATTGGATAGAACCTTGTATACAAAACGATCCTAAATTTTTCCACTAGTATTTGCTGCTCTTGTATGTTTCCCTCTCTTCCACATTCCCTTATTTTTATTATGCAAGAAAGAACAACACAATTAAAGATTTTGATGTGCAATTATGGGATCTGCAAAAGATTGCAATTTATCCAATATATCTGAATTTTTGAGTCACATTTTCCAAGAAAAAATACATGTAATTGAAGTTGTCAAGTCTACCTATAAAATCAACAAATTCAAGCCAATTAAATCGTTCAAAGTGAATCCAACTAACCGGGAAAAGGATGTATGGTTCATGCTTGGTGGCTCGATGTTCAAAAAACCCACCTCGACCATAACCACGGCCACGCCCTCTAAAGGCCATCTCGAGGAACTACACAGAAAAGGAGAGAATTGAGATAAGCATCAGAAAGATAAATACATAACCTCATTGATAATGACGAAAAAAGTGTGTGGAGTGAGCACACCATTTAGTTTGGTGATTAGGATAATGAACCCCTTCTTGCCATTCGACAAAATAAAAGAAAGAACAAAGCAAAGTTTCTAATGGAAATCATAGAAACTAGAAAGGGCACCCTAACTATTCAAATTTCAAGATCCAATAAACATTTAAATTTTATTCAGTTATGTGACCAATTTTGAATTACAAAGTGATGCATGAGAAAAATTGGAGCGTCAATAGACAACAAATTCAATGCTTGTGATTACTGGAAGTATTACATTTGGCTCAATCATATAAACATATGTTATTTAATTTGTCTTTCGTATTTCTAGGAAAGAGGGCTCTTTTCCTGTAGAGGAAGAACAGCGAGCAAAGCCCAGAAACAGGGCCGACCAATGGCAGCTGTAAAATCTATACAAGTATTAGAGCAGGGGATTGAACCACAATTATTTGGAGTGTTTAGAGAGAAACGGAGAGGGGGAAGGGGCCTACCTGCTATGTCGGGATCTTTCGCCCGGCGCTGCTAATCCTTTCGCCCGGCCGCTGCTCCTCTTCTTCGCGCCGCGTCAACCGCTGCTCTGCCGCTCCTCGCGTCGGCCCGAAACCGAGACAGAGAGAGAGAGAGAGAGAGAGAGAGAGAGAGAGAAGTGGCGGGGCTGAGAGGCGGCAGGGGCGGACTTATAAGTGGGACCGAGGGGGGCCATTCCAAAATTTTCAGGACATCCTGCGTACGCTACGACCGTTGCCCAGAACCTATCAGCACGCTCGAAGTGTTTGGGGGTAGGGGTGGGTGGCAATGGGTCGTGTCGAGTCGGGTTCGTGTTGTGTCTAGTAACGGGTCGTGTCCAAAACCTCTATACCCGGACCCGACCCGTTTAACTAATCGTGTCTAGATCCTAAACCCGTACCCGACCCGTTTATAAACGGGTAGACCCGTTTACTACATGCGTTTATTCAGTTGACCCGATCCGACCCGATCAAACTCGACCCGACCTAACCGATAGACCCTCTAATACTATATATTACATTATCGGATTACGGGTAGACCCAACCCGACCTGACCCGACACGACCAGTTGAATTTTAAACGGGTCTTCCTGGGTCTACCGTGTCCAGAGCCTAAAGCCGGACCCGACCCGTTTATTAAACGGGTCTATCGTGTCGATCCGTTTATGACCCGAACCCGTTTAGCCCTGATCCAGACCCGCTAACTTTGTGTCGGGTCTACCGTGTCGGGTCCGAAATTGCCAGCCCTGGTTTGGGGCCACTACCCGATGTGTTGGGCCTGCTAGTGCACATCTCTTGAATTAAAGTGGGCCACGCGGTTGTAGCGGTATGCAGGATGTGCTGAAAACTTTCCCGCTAATGAGATCGATGACCTAAGTGTTACATTGGGATGGTTGGTGGTGGTGTGGCGCCGGCGGGGCCTCTCATCTCTTCCCACACTCCAGCACACTACGCAAGACTTTTTTTTTTGCTACCCAAGACTTTGGACCCCTCCAATAGTACAACAGATTTTTCTTTTAAAAAAAACTTAGCTTTGAGTCCCTTTTAGCAAATGTTATTGTGGGCATCGAAATTAGCCCACGGGTCGAACCCGATTTGTACACGAAAAATAGGCCCGTACCCAACGGCCTTCGGGTCGAACCCGACTCGCCCATGCAACTTGGGCCCGCACACAAACGGCCCACATGCGAAAATCTGGCCCACGCACAACGGCCCGCATGCAACTTGGCCCACACACAACGGCCCGCATGCAACTTGGCCCACACACAACGGCCCACATGCGAACCTTGGCCCATACACAACGGCCCGCATGCGGAATTGGGCCCGCACACAAACGGCCCGCATGCACACTCGGCCCGCGTGCAACCTCAATCCACGCACCATGGCCCAACTCGAAGCAAACGGGTCCCACCGGACCCGCGACTCGAACACAAAGAGGGGGCCCACCGGCCCCCCCTCTTGAAAACCGTGCCCCCCTCCTCATGGAGAGGTGGGGCCGGCCATAAAAGAAAAAGAAAAAAAGGAAAAGAAAAGAAAAAGAAAATGTCACGCCCCAGAAATCTGGAACCGATCCCTGGGGTGTGAGATAAGAAAAACCATGGGGATTTAGGGTTTGGTCGACTAACCATGCCAATTAGGGTTTCTCACAGGACTGCGACTCTCCCATATATGAAGAAGGAGGAGGGAGAAACAATGGGTATTTTAAAACTTGGTTTTTTATGAAAATATTTTTATTTTAAAAGAGAAAATTTTTGTCACCAGAGAGATATTTTTTTTTTTTTTTTTTCGGCAGAGAGATGATCACGCTCGACCTTCAACCGAGTTATCCTCTCAGCATGTGTGGCCTGTCGGCGCCATCACATGCTGACAGAAATCCCTCTAAGGGAGCACGAGGCTCAAGCCTCCGACGGCGAGCTAGGAATCTCACCCTCTCCCTGACACTCAGCACACTGGTCTAGGGGTCCTATCTACAGGGCTAGTCAATTAGGCCATTTAGATACTTATATTTTCACTGTGAATTACCCTAGGCTTGTGGCCTTAAGGAGAGGCCTACCCAAAATACCTCCAGCTGTATCAATGCTTCTAACAATTAACTAATCTTAAACTAACTGATTCTTATACAATATCCACCCATTACATTACCACAAAACTACATACCAAAATAAAATACTACTGAAACCCTAAAACTGCCTCCGACCTCCCACTGCTACTCCCGAACCTCTGGACCTGCAGGAGAGTCTACTCGTGGGAAAGAGTAGCCCCCAATGGAAAATTGGGAGATTAGCCAAATTAATGGCTAGTGACATCCTATAGTCTTTAATAATATGAGACGACATATTTAATTGAATTAAATTACATAAGCAGTTCAAAGTTTACAGAAGGTTAACCTAAGCCTATCAATAATCTATGTTCACATGCAATTCCTACTGTCACTAGGTTATCTACCATACAGTCCGTTAGATATACTACAGTGTTTAATTATGAATTACAATATAAATCATATCTCCTAAAGTGAACACCGGATAATTTGTTCATCCTGCTCTCGGTCGGGCATTACTACCGGGCCTTCTATATCGATGTAGAGGGTCAATTATCTCGCCGGGCATCCACCATACACACATCACCCAAATGATTATAAGATATTTTCCATCTTTCACGATGAAGCTCTACCACCCCACTTGCGTTACTTTGGGGGCTTCAACTACCCCGGGACAGAGTTGCTAGGCCAATCTCTACTAGAGGCTAATCCTATTGGCTTTACCACAACCCTTGCCCGTGACCCCCTAGCCTATTGGTCTTCGGCTGTGCGTGCAGGGTGGTTCACGTCCCTTGCGCGCACGGGGTCCAATCTTTCCACATGATAGATTATTATAATAATAAAATAACTTCGATATTTTACCCCGGAATTCGTACCGCGCTCGCAACCCATGTATTACGATAAGCCTAAATTACTCTCACCCGTATTTCCGTGTGCCCAGGTCTCCACACTCCACTTAGGAGGGTGGGACCCGATAATTATTATTTAATTATTAATTTTCAAAACTTAAGGAAATTCCTACTTACGATGTCCAAGCAATCAGCAGAAATATAATTATTTAATTATTAATATTATTAAGCATGCGTCGCCGGACTCGCGACTCCGCATGCAAGGCGGGGTCCACTCGACCACATGCGGCGATGTCCGGCGAGACCCGCATGCAGCGTTATGGATACCTACCTTTAGTCATTCTCATTTCCCACTATTAAAGACCATGCAAGGAAAGTAGATGTCACCTGGTTGTCGAACACGGGCTTCTGCAAGGTGACCTCCGCTCCGTCTCCGACTGGGTCAGCACCGCCGCGAACTGCCAAGCACACACAGTGGGCCTATGGTCAATGTTTGTTACCGAGTAATATAGGTTTAGGGCCGAGTTGGCCGAGTCGAGAATTTTAGGTATCAGCGGACGCCGGTCTACTGGCACGTAAAACGATGCGCTAAGGGTATCGTCTTGGTTAGTTGGCATTGCCGACGCCAAGAGTCACACTAGGGTCCAATAGGACTAATCCGGCCAAACGGTCGTAACCGCGTCGATCAATGGTGAAATCGGCAAAGCCTATCACGGTTGGGCTTGAACAACGACAACTAACGAGCCTTATCAAGTATGTGCTTGGACTGGCAAAAGAAACATGTCTTGCTCGGTAAAATTTCGAGGTTGGTCGATCGACGTCCTAGGCGCCTTTAGGCGTCGACCCGTTGGCACGCACCACGGTGCCTCCAAGGTTTACATCCCGAGAATTAATGGCACGCATTATTCTATTGCCGGGTATGCTCGAAACCATAATAGCATAAAAGAAGATTAGTACGTGTTGGTGGCATTACCGTCATCGAGGTGGGCACATTCCGAGTCAACATATCTGTCCGGCTCGAGTATGGTTTGTCAGCGTGCGCTAGGCTACGCCGGAACAAGGGTTGCTCCACTGTCGGCTCTAGGCCGACTACAGCCACGATCAAGACGAAGGGAGGGGGATAGTGCGATCAGGGTCCTCAAACAGAGGGGTCGGTTGGGCGGCACTTGGCCGACTATCAATGTCGCCAGCCCTAGTCAATGACAAATGTCCCGCGAAGGATTGTTGCCGCAGCGGGTCACAACAAAAGAAAGAGAAAAAGCTATTTCACTGGTGATTGGGGTGGCCAGGTGGCGCCGTACCGAGGGTGGTCGGGTGCCACCAGGTGCCTGACCACCGGCAGCCAAACCGCCTGCAGCCATCGTAGCATGGTAGGGAGAACGGGGGCAGTCAGCATCGGGTCGGTTTCGTGGGCTACAGAGCCACCACGCACAAGACCGGTGGCCATGGATGTGCAGGTTACCAAAGGGAAGGGGGGTTGGTCTGGTCCGTAGCATAAAGAAAGAAAAACAGGGGTTCGACTAGTGTAAACAGAACCACAAGGAAAACAGGGGAAAGGCGGGAGGCGGTCGACCTGGTGCATGGGCTCGGATCCGGCCGCGACTCCTCCTCGCTCCAGCCGGCTGTTCCTCTCCGGCCAGCTACGCTCCGGTTGCCGCGCGCCAAACACAGCAGCAAGAGGAAGGGAGAGGATTCGGGGGAAGAGAGAGATCAGATGAGGGATGGAGGGGAAAGAGAGGGATCGGAGGGAGTAGAGGGGTGGTCGGTTGGGTCTGGGTTTTAAAGGAGGAAAGGGGGTCGGTTTAGGGTTTAAAGGGGAGGGGAGGGGCGGCGGCCGGTGGAAATCGAGGTGGCGGCGGCTGCTCGGCGGGAATCCGGGCCGGATTCCACGGCCTCGGGGTAAGGCGCGGCTAGAGGTCGGCGGGAATCGTGGGCTCGGGAAGAGGGAGGTCGGGTAGTGGGGGATCGGGTTCGGTTTGGGGGGATGAAGAGAGAGATCCGAGAGGGGGGAGATGAGATCGGTGAGAGGGAGAGAGTGAGATCCGAGAGAGAGAGAGAGAGAGAGAGAGAGAGGGATCGGGTGAGAGAGATGAACAGAGAGAGAGAGAGAGAGAGAAATGGGGTTTGGGGTAGGGTCGGGTTCAGGTGAGAGTGATTAGGGTCGCGTTGGGTTTTAGGGGATGGGATGGGTTTGGGTTTGGGCTTGGGTGAGAGAGAGAGAGAGAGCGAGAGAGAAACGGGAAGGGTTGGGGCTGGGTTCGGTTTCAAGAGAGAGAGAGAGTTGGCTGGTTGGGTTTTTGGGTTTGGAGATGGGGTTGGTTGAATAGGTTGGACGGGTTGGATGGAAATGGGTTGGGGTGTACAGAAGTTGGGTTAAGATAGATTTTTTTTTTTTTTCTTTTGAGTAGTGTGGTGGGGTCCTGGTACGTCGGATTGAAATCCGATGGATGGGGAAGGAGAGAGATGGATCTTGGGGCCGGGGAAATCAGAAGTCGGCCTACGTCTCGAAAGCCGAGACCACCCAATCGAGTATGATCGGTTGATCGAGATCATATATCGGCCTTAGGTCGAAGCGTGGGTTGACCCGGCTGAGTCCCGAAATCTGCACTGCTCAGTGGCGGGTTGCTATAGGGACAAACCCCAGTCGACAGCAGACAAACAATTAATTATATATATAAAAAATTATATTATGTACTCACAAGCACGCTTAACACTTTGCACGCACGCACGCACACATGCACAACATACTCACACCCTTGCACACGCATCATTCCACCAACACTGTGTTGCCTCGCAACCAGGGTCCGGGACCCATTGCCTGGTCCCGCTCAAGTACAACCAACAGCACCACAACCAAAGCTATTAAAATAATATTATGATAACTGGGTTGCTCTGGGCGAAAACACATTGGAGTGCCGATCATTATAGAAAAAGAAATTAAAAACCGCCTCGATGCAGGGGGAGGTGGCGTGGACATCTACGCAGCCGTAGATCCGCGACGATCCCTCGATCCAACGGACAAGATGACGTTGTGTCGTCATCCGATCCAAAAGTGCAACAAAAAATAACAACTCGATCTTTAAAGATCGAATCACATCTAGCCCATAACCACTCCAACTAAAAAGGAGGGGATCGGGTTTGTTTCCTTGGATAAAGGAACAATATCTTGATGGTTATGGGGGGAGATATCGGATGAAACAAAAAAGATTTCATATTTATCTCCCCCAACCGCTCCCCTTTGCCTATAAATAGAGGGGGTGGGGGAAGGCACAAAGGGTCCGAAAGCCGAAGACGAAAGAGCTCCGCAAGAGAAACTCCAACGCTCGACGACCGAAGGCTTCACGAGGCACGGCAAGCACGTCCTACAGGAATCCTTGGCCCTTTAAGTCCTCATCAACATGAAGACCTTGCACTCGAAGATCAAAGCTTCGACTCCTCGCACGAAAAAGAAAGCTTGGAGAAGAAGACCCGGAGTCGTCGTCATCCCGACTTCTCCAACGATCTTCATCAACTCCGAAGAAGCCATAAGCAAAGGCCGGAGAAGAAGATCGAAGCCGACAACACCCGTCGTCTTCAACAAAGGCGTCGACTCCTCGCACGAAGAAGAAAGCTTGGAAAAGAAGGCCTGAAGCCGGTGCGACCCCTGCCGTCTTCGTCAACAAAAGCCGACGCTACAACCGTCGTGCGGAGATCGATGCTACCCCCGCCGTCTTCACCAACAAAGTCGACGCTACAACCGTCGTGCGGAGATCGGTGCTACCCCCGCCGTCTTCACCAACAAAGCTGACGCTACAACCGTCGTGCGGAGATCGGTGCTACCCCCGCCGTCTTCATCAACAAAAGCTGACGCTACAACCGTCGCATAGAGATCGGTGCTACACCCGCCATCTCCAAAAGAAGCCTTCAACTCCAATCAAGCCAAACACGCCCGGAGAAGAAGCCAACGTCACAACCGTCGCCAGGTCCGAAAGCCGAAGACGAAAGAGCTCCGCAAGAGAAGCTCCAACGCTCGAAGACCGAAGGCTTCACGAGGCACGGCAAGCACGTCCTACGGGAATCCTTGGCCCTTCAAGTCCTCATCAACGTGAAGACCTTGCACTCGAAGATCAAAGCTTCGACTCCTCGCACGAAGAAGAAAGCTTGGAGAAGAAGACCTGGAGTCGTCGTCATCCCGACTTCTCCAACGATCTTCATCAACTCCGAAGAAGCCATAAGCAAAGGCCGGAGAAGAAGATCGAAGCCGACAACACCCGTCGTCTTCAACAAAGGCGTCGACTCCTCGCACGAAGAAGAAAGCTTGGAGAAGAAGGCCTGAAGCCGGTGCTACCCCTGCCGTCTTCGTCAACAAAAGCCGACGTTACAACCGTCGTGCTGAAGCCGGTGCCACACCCGCCGTCTTCATCAACAAAAGCCGACGCTACAACCGTCACACGAAGATCGGTGCTACACCCGCCGTCTTCATCAACAAAAGCCGACGCTACAACCGTCGCACGAGCATCGGTGCTACCCCCGCCGAAAAGCCAAGACCGACGCCACAACCGTCGAGGAAGCCAGAAGAATAAAGAAGCCTTGAAGAGGTAACGCCAGTCGTTCGAGAAGAAGATCGAGTCGAAGCTAAAGTCGAAGCCGACGCAAGAAGCCAAAGCAAACGCACCGGTAAAGCCCGCGCTAAAGCAACGCACGTGCCAAAGCCAAGCAACTACGACGGTCACGAGCAAAGCACCACACGTTCTAGCCGATACGACGCGAAGTCCGGAAGAACTAAAGCATCGCAAGTCTCTACCCGCCTACGTTCAAGTGCAAGCGCCAAAGCAAAGTGAACGCCAGAGCCACGCCAAAGCCGAAAGCTAAAGCCAAAGCTGACGCCAAAAACACGATCGACGCCACGAACCGACGATCAAGGACGCCGAGGTCGAGCAAGGATCGAGGAAGACACGAAGATCGAGGAACGAAGCCCAAGGCCTCCCTAGCCGAGAAAGCGCGAAGCACGGACGGGACAAAATCAACGGCGGAAACTCCTTAGCCTCTCAAAAACCCTCACCCTTTAAAGACCTCTGTCCTGGGTAACCCCTTTAGAGCTCTCGCACGAATACCACGTGGAGACGCGGATCAAAGGGACCCTCCAGAGGATCTCTCCCACAATCTCCTGATCAAAAATTTGTAATCTCGTGTGATCCTCAATAAAGACGACCCGAATCTTTTTCCGCGCTCACAGATTTCTGGCACGCCCGGTGGGACATCCTCTCCTTTCATCCGTACGTTTGAAGGAGTTACTTCAAGTTCGCTATGGCCGGAATGAACGATGATACGTTTGCTCCAACAAGCCTCTCACCTATCGCTGAGTCTCCACTACTCCAACACGGTGATCCAGAAAACCCGGAGGATGTCATTCCCCCGGTAGTACGCGTCTACACTCGGCGTACTCAAACTCTTGCGGACTTCTTCACGCCAGAAACTGCTACCGAAGATGCCCGCCAAGGTGCCAATGAAGCCTTGGTGCATAAAGAAACGAGCCTCAATCCTGGAACATCTGTCCAGAAATTTGGGGAGGACCAGCCCCAACCCCGAACCCGTTCGGGTTCTCCAGCGGACTTTGCACCTCCCTTGTCGGGGGCAAACATCCGTCATCAAGCAGAAGCAAGTCAGCGTAACTACGTCTCCGACGACGATGGCGAGGGTGCGGGCGTGCAACATCGAGACGTCCTGCGACATCATCCTCAGTCCGCTCTCCAGCTCCAAGTCATGCAAATGGGTGAACATATGGCTCAGCTCACCTGACTAATGGAAGAGAAAGATCGTCACATCAATACCTTGCTTCAGAGGCTAAGTGCCAGGGATATCGCAACATTCGGTCAACCTCCTGCTTCTCCAGTAGCTGCTCCAGCCCCGTCTCCAACTCCTGCTTTTGCAGAAGTTGGCCCGGCACACTAGCAACTACTCCTGCACTTTCCTCGGCTCCCGTGCCAGTCTCAGTGGCCGCACAACCTTCAGTGGCAGCAACGATGAATGCTCAGCAAATACAAGCACTAGTGGCTGACATGATGCGTTCCCACGGCGGCAGCCTACCTCCGATTACGGCGGCATATTCAAAGCCTTACACCATAAGGATCCAACAGCTGCGCTTCCCTACCGGGTTCCAGCCACCAAAGTTCCAACACTTCGACGGAAAGGGGAACCCAAGGCAACACATTGCCCACTTCGTCGAAACTTGCAACAACGCCGGCACATACGGCGATGAGATGGTGAAGCAGTTCGTTCGCACACTCAAAGGTAATGCTTTTGACTGGTATGTTGATCTTCCTCCAGGATCCATTAATAGCTGGGATCAGATGGAGAGGGAATTCCTCAACCGCTTCTACAGCACTCGGCGCATCGTTAGCATGACCGAGCTTACTGCCGTCAAGCAAAGGAAGGACGAATCAGTAATCGACTACATCGATCGATGGAGGAATCTCGCCCTGAATTCACGAGACCGTTTGTCGGAAGACTCGGCTATCGAGATGTGCACCCAAGGCATGCACTGGGGCTTACTCTACATCCTCAAGGGGATCAAGCCTCGGTCCTTCGAAGAACTCGCAACTCGAGCCCACGACATGGAGCTTAGCTTAGCAAATCGCGGGGACTCAAAGACCAAAGACTTCCTGAAGGTGGAAAAGAGAGACAAACCGCCGGCACCCAAATCAAAGCAAGTTAACGTCGCCGACATCGCCTCAGCCTCCAAGCCACTCAAAATCAGCGGTAAGTCGGATCAAGAAAAGGGAGCTGCCATACCACCGCCTCCACCCCAAAGACAGTCGAAGATGACTCTAGAAGAACTTGAGGCCAAAGAGTATCCCTTTCCAGACTCGGAAGTCTCCTCCATGTTCGATCAATTGCTACAAGAAAAGATGATCGAGCTTCCTCCTTCAAAAACGACCGAATAAATGCATCGTGTCAACGATCCGCTCTTCTGCAAATACCATCGACTGGTTAGCCATCCGATTGAGAAATGCTTCGTCTTCAAAGAAAAGATCATGGCGCTCGCAAAGTAAGGAAAAATTGAGATCGACTCCAGCGACGTTGCAACAGCAAACATGACGTCCATCACCTTCGGTTCGTTTCAACCAGTACTCGTTGCTGCCCACCAGAGAAGGCCCAAGTTGCGCATCAATCGCCAAAGACCAATTGCGAAGTTAGCCCCACGACGGAAAGTCTCAAGACGACAGCAGTACGCTCCTAAGCTCGTTGAGGAAGAAATGTCACTGCCCTAGGGGCAACCGTCGCCTACGTCGACGTCTCTCTCAAACAAAGCTATGTCCTAACGGAATCTCCAGACAAGGTACGAGCAAGGAGACCCGGAGGTCGGTCTGTTAGGCCAGCCCTCAGGCAAATTTGATACTACGTCCTCTATTCCAAACCTCCGCCTGTCTCAATAGAAGAAATCAAGCCCACCGGCTGGGAGTCAGAAGGCGAACCACCAAGGTCCCCAGAGGAGCAGGACTCACCGACCCATGAAGAACCCACAAATCTCCAGACAAGGTACGAGCAAGGAGACCCGGAGGTCGGTCTGTTAGGCCAGCCCTCAGGTAAATTCGACTACTACGTCCTCTATTCCAAACCTCCACCTGTCTCAATAGAAGAAATCAAGCCCACCGGCTGGGAGTCAGAAGGCGAACCACCAAGGTACCCAGAGGAGCAGGTCTCCCCGACCCATGAAGAACCTACAGCTGCCACTCCAGACCTTCACCTTGGTAATGAAGAATCCACTGATGAAGATGCATGGGTCATGTTGCCTCGCAGACGAAGGCCATGGATGCCAAGAAGTCGCAAGCTAGATCGGGTAACAAGAAAGCTTCCGGAATGAAGAACTTACAAAAAGAAAAGCAAAGCTCCAGGAAGGAAGGCGTTCAAAGTACCGCCAGCAGATCCTGATGATCTCCTCCTGCAAAACCCTCCAGAACTGGTAACGTTGCAAGAGTTCTTCCCCGATTACTTCCTCCCAGCTGATCAGCAGCACGAAGCCTCCTGTTGCATGGTTGAGATCCACATGGCGCCGGAAGAAGAAGATAGGGTCAAGCCTTCTAAAGAAAGCAACACCGGCAACGAGGAGGATGATTCCGACAAAGACAGTACTGCTACTTACGATGAGGCAATCCTGCACTTGCCACTCATAGAAGCACTACACCTCCCAGAGAAAGCTCGCCTAGCAATGGCCGAGGCTTTGACAGACCCAGATAGCTACAAAAGAAAGAAGAAAAACGCCGAGAAGGACAAAACTATTGTCTCATGTAACGCAGCAATAACTTTCTCGGACGAAGATCTGCAGCTCGGAGCACGACTGCACAATCGACCTATCTATGTCTCGGGATACATCAACGAGAAGCCGGTAAATCGAATCCTTTTGGACTGCGGCTTCGCCGTCAACATCATGCCTATCCAAACAATGCGCCAGCTCGGCATCACCACCGACCAGCTCTCGCAAAGCCAGCTGGTCATTCAAGGGTTCAACCAAGGAGGACAGTCCACCATAGGGATCATTTGTCTAAAACTCTCCATCAGTCAGCTTGACACGACGATTCTTTTCCACGTCATTGACTGTCAAACATCATATCACCTTTTGCTGGGAAGACCGTGGCTGCACAAAAACGGTGTCGTAGTGTCTACCTGGCACCAATGCCTCAAGTACTACGAGGAAGGTCTGGAGAAGTGCATTGTTGCAGATGACAAGCCATTCAATGAAGCTGAAGCGCACCTCGCCGATGCCAAGTTTTACCAAGCAAAGGACCTTGTTGCAGAAATCCTTCCAGCTAAAACTCCTCGAACTCAGAAAGCTAAAAGGATGGAGCAGGATGAAGCTCTGCCAACTCCAAATCCAGTGCCACCATCTAAGGCGATACACGAAGTCAAAGAAGTGCTAGCACCGAGACGAAGGATGCGCATCAGCTCCAAGCCAAGATCCATGAAGCATACTCCATTACTTGTCCAAGCTACGACAGTCTTATGCCTCACGCCTCAGTGGCTTCGCAAAGATGAACCACCACCTTTTGCCTCGCCAAAAGGGATGGTCCAGTCGCTATCGGAAGCTAATGTCATCACTCTGCAAGAGATGACACTGCCACTATCCAGCCTGGGGCAAGCTTCAAGTCCACCAAAACCCATCAATTCCTTCGAATCCAGCCAACTCACATTCAAGCCAAAAGGAAGTTGGGGGCAAAATGCCGCCAAGCTGCTGTTCAAAGCTGGCTACGACAAAGATAGTGCTGCACATATGAGTACGCTCCTGCCAGCTCCAATACCACACGGGATGACTAAGACTCAAGCCCACTTACTCCAGGGCGGCGAGCAGATCCCACCAAATCGGTGAGGCATCGGCTCCCGTCAAACCCCGATGGTCATCAAAATAACAGGAGAGAAGATCTTCACCTCTAACTACATTGAGGTGAAGTTGGTAGATGAAGCGGAAGAGGGATCGTCAGCCTCCGATGCACGCTCCACCAATGTCATTCATCCCGCTACAAAGGGCGCCAAAAGAAGGCGATATCAAGCTCGGTGTTGGACCATACCTCAAAAGCAAAAGAAGAGCGTCAAAAACCAGGCAAGTCAAAATCACATATCAGTATTCAAAAGACTTGGGCCAACCAGACAAGCAAAGCGAAGGTCAGTATTCGACCGTTTGGGAAAGCCACCCACTGAGGTGAGAAAAATCATTCCCACCCACCCACCCAAATCATTTTTCCAAAATGCCGATGTCCCCGACGTCCTTCTGGTGTCTCTTAATCATATCACAATTGCGGATACTTAGGTCGACGAAACTTCTACTTCGGACGACGAATTGCCACAAGCCCCGTCCGTCCTCGAAGAAGGGGGGCAATCTACCATCGACGATTTGAAGGAAATCAACTTGGGAACGCAGGAGGATCCTCGGCCTACATTCGTAAGCGCACTCCTGACTCCCGAAGAGGAGGCCGCATACGTCAAGTTACTCCAAGAATACAGAGATGTCTTTGCATGGTCCTACAAGGAAATGCCCGGACTTGACCCAAAGATCGCAGTACACTAGCTTGCTGTCAGACATGGAGCTAGCGCTATCAAGCAAGGACAAAGACGCTACCGGCTGGAACTAGTACCTCAAATAGAAGGTGAAGTCAACAAGCTCATTGAATCCGGCTTTATCCGAGAAGTTAAATATCCAACGTGGATCTCCAGCGTGGTCCCAGTCAAGAAGAAGAACGGCCAGATCAGAGTATGCGTGGACTTCAGAGACTTAAACAATGCATGCCCCAAAGACGACTTTCCACTGCCAATCACAGAACAGATGGTGGATGCAACAACAAGCCATGAAGCACTAACCTTCATGGATGGATCCTCAGGCTACAACCAAATCCGGATGGCACCCAAATATGAAGAACTTACGGCATTCCGCACACCAAAAGGGATCTACTGCTACAAAGTCATGCCTTTCGGCTTGAAAAATGCAGGAGCTACCTACCAACGAGCCATGCAAAAAAATTTCGACGATATCCTTCATCAGAATGTGGAATGCTATGTCGACGACCTCATGGTAAAGTCAAGACAAAAGTCAGCACATCTTCAGGACCTTGAGCTGATCTTCAAACGGCTTCGAAGGTACCAGCTCCGCATGAACCCGCTTCTCGGGTAAGTTTCTCGGCTTTGTCGTACGACATCGAGGCATCGAGATAGATCAATCCAAAATAGATGCTATTCTCAATATGCCGACCCAAAAACGGTAAGAGATCTCAGAGGTCTCCAAGGCCACCTGGCATATATCAGGAGATTCATCGCCAACTTAGCTGGAAAATATAGGCCCTTCAGTCGCCTCATGAAGAAAGGAGCACCATTCAAATGGGATGAAGCTTGTCAGGAAGCCCTCCAGAACATCAGAAATTACTTACTCAAGCCTCCAGTTCTGACAGCACCAGTCCAAGGAAAACCATTGGTCCTTTACATCAGCGACCAGGAGCAGTCATTGGGGGGACTCCTGGCTCAAGACAACGAGCTAGGCAAGGAAACAGCATGCTACTATTTGAGCCGCACTCTCATCGGCGCGGAGCTACACTACTCCCCGATTGAGAAGGTCTGTCTGGCGCTCATCTTCGCTACAAAGAAGCTGCGATACTACATGTTAGCTCACGCCATCAGACTCATCTCAAAAGCCGACCCGCTCAAATACATCATGTCGAGACCAGTGCTCTCCGAACGTCTGGCTAAGTGGGCTTTGCTCCTCCTTGAGTTTGACATCACCTTTGTCCCTCGTAAAGCGGTCAAAGGTCAAACTCTCGTGGACTTCCTAGCAGAGTACCCCCTCCTAGCGGAGTGGGAACTATCAGAAGACCTTCCAGACGAAGAAGTATTCTGCATCGATATCGCTCCTTCTTGAAAAATGTTCTTCGACGGCGCGGCAAGGCAAGACGTAGCAGGAGCAGGGGTTATCTTCGTCACGCCAAACGATGAAGTACTCCCCTTCTCGTTTCTGCTATCAGAACCATGCTCCAACAACAGGGCGGAATATCAAGCCTTGATCATTGGCCTCGAACTCGCCAATGATATAAAACTTCAAGGGCTCACAATTTTCGGCGACTCTCAACTCGTCATTCAACAAATATTGGGAACATACGAAGTCAACAAAGAAGACCTCGTACCATTACACCTGCGAGCTCTGAAACTCCTTGGTACACTAAAAAATGCTTCAATCCAGCACGTCCCCAGAAACCTTAATCAGCAGGCTGATGCGCTCGCAAATTTGGCGGCGACACTCCCGTTTCCAGAAAGAAGCCAACTCATCGTCCCTATCTGTTAGAGGATGGTGATCACCGAGGAGGACCTCCCTATGGGAATCCTGGACCAAGTCAATGCAGTACACGTTCTCGTGACTGACGAGCTAGATTGGAGACAACCATTCATAGACTTTCTTGTCCACAGGAAGCTCCCTGAAGATCCAAAGCGTAAGGTCGACATTCGCCGGCGGTCTCTGAAATTCTTCCACTTCAACAACGAGTTGTACTGTCGAAGCTACGATGGTGCGCTCCTGAGGTGTCTTGCAAAAGAAAAAGCGGAAACAACACTAGAAGAAGTCCATGCCGGAATCTGTGGCTCACATCAGTCCGGTCCAAAGCTGCACTTCCGTATCAGGCGGATGGGGTACTACTGGCCCACTATGATCAAGGACTCCCTCGAGTTTGCAAAAAGGTGCCACACTTGCCAGCTGCATGGCGACTACATCCGTCAGTCTCCGGAACCTTTGCATCCAACCATCACATCATAGCCCTTCGATGGATGGGGACTCGATATTGTCGGTCCACTACCCAAGTCATCTAAGCAACATCTTTACATACTGGCGGCAACAGATTACTTCTCTAAGTGGGCTGAGGCAGTACCATTGTGAGAAGTTACCAGGCACTCTGTCATCAACTTCATCCAGAACGACATCATCTTCCGGTACGGCATCCCTCGCTATATCGTTACGGACAACGGGAAGCAATTCAAGAACGCCGCTGTCAACCAATTTTGCGCCAAGTTCGATATCAAGCAAAGGTGTTCAACCATGTACAACGCCTCTGCCAACGGCCTAGCTGAAGCTTTCAACAAAACACTCTGCAAACTTTTGGAGAAAGTCGTCTCAAAGTCGAAAAAAGACTGGCATGAACGCATGGGTGAAGCGTTATCGGCATATCGCACCTCTTTTCGCACGCCAACACAGGCGACTCCGTACTCACTAGTGTACGGAGTAGAAGCTATCCTCCCACTTGAGCTCCAGATTCCGTCACTCAGAATAGCTGTCCAGGAAGGCCTCGTCAACAGCGACAACGCTCAATTTCGCCTAGCAGAATTGGAAGCCCTGGATGAGAAGCGCCTCGAAGCCCAGCAACGCCTGGAATGCTACCAAGCCAGGTTGACCCGAGCCTTCAACAAAAGGATTCGCCCTCGATCCTTCCAAAAAGGAGAATTGGTGCTCGCAGTCAAACGCCCCATCATCCTTTCGCATCGAGGAGGAAAGAAGTTCGACGCCAAGTGGGATGGACCGCACGCTGTCAAAGAGGTCTACTCCAACGTCGTATATCTTCTCACCACGCCAGAAGGGCTTACACTCGGGCCCATCAATGGCAAGTACCTCAAAAGGTATTATGCCTAAAAGCAGGGCTACATTCCTTGCAAAAAAAAAAAAAAAGGAAATACGTGTGACTTGATCCCTCTCAGTAGGGTACGTAGGCAGCCTGTAAAGGTTCAGTCCAAACAAAAAAAAACACAACCAAACTCTGTCATTCCAGAAGACAAGTCAAAAAAAAAAAAAAAAAGATAGATACATGATATTAAGTTATCACCAGATAAAGAAAAGCAGAACTACAAGTCTGTTCAGCAGAAATGACAAGAAAGAAAAGGAAATGCGACATTGCTAGTAAAGCGAATTAAATTCTTTGAGACGTTGGAGCAGCTCGCCGCCAGTAACCTCCATGCGCTGCAACTCCGAAGACCGAGAAGCTACCCGCTCCCGATGCGTCGCCAGCTCGATACGCTGCTTTGTGAGGTCTGCTCCAGAAGACTTCTCGATCGTCTCAGCTTTCTCGAAAGATGCACGAGCAGCCTCTAGCTTCTTCCGCGCCCGAACAAGGCTCGCAGTGGCAAGTGCATGCTGTGCCTCCGATCGTCGCTCCTCGGACCAAAGACGGCGATCATCCGACCCCGCCAAAGAGTCAAAAGAAAAGTCAGCCCGCTCGCTGCTAGCAAGAACGTCCAGCGGAAGGCTAGCCAGGAGGGAAAGCACTGACACGTTGACCCAGCGGCGATACTCAGGAGTTGCAGCATCCTTTCCGCCTGACTTGATCCCCAGCGAGAAAATACACCCAGTAAATCTGTCATAAAGCGCTCCCTAGAGGCGATACGCTTCCTGCGGGGTGTAACGTGACTGCATACCCAAAGGAGTCCCAGGCAACTCCTGGCGAAAACCCTGCTGTCGAGCAAACCGGTGGGGAGAGTACCTTGCCACCTCCACTACGTCCTTACGACGCCAAACGAGATACCCGGGCCTGCAACTCACCATGCTCCAGTACAAGTGCTCGGGCATTTCCTCCACATCACATACCAAGGATCTTGTAGAAGGTGCAAGTGCATTCTCCGATACAAATTCAAAGTCAGAAGGGCCCATACATCTCAAACACTCTCGGGCACTAGGCTTCGGACGCTCCCACGCGTAATAAGCGTTCATCACACCTCCCACACATGGAAGAAAGGGCACCGAGGTCGAAGGTCCACGCGCTGCAAAGATCCCCTTTGGAAAGTGAAGCCCAATCCAGCCATAGAGGTAATGCAGGGGGCAAAAGGAGCTGGCTCTGCCTACTTCCCCTCTTGCATTACCCGCACTCGATAAACTCCAGTAGGTTCCGCTAAGCCCTCCGTACAACGAGCAGAGGATCGCCGGCGCCAGGTTAAGAAACTCTCCATTCACCATCCGAGCAGCTGCAAGGAAGGTCCCAGGGCGTATCACATTCCCTTCCCAGGGTAAAGCAAAGCGACAAAGGAAAAGTACCAACCCCGCTGACCAGTAAGCAGCACGCCAGGCATCGCTGCATTCCTCAAGTCCTAAAACTTCCCAGGGACGTTGCGCCCCAGCCATGGAGCACCATTCTTTCTTCAGAGATTCAATCGGTCGCCGGAAAGTGCCAGGCGCCGGTCTCTTTGACGATGCATATCTCCACATCGGGTGACTCGAAGGGGGAGCGTGACGATACTCTCCTCGAAACCAGAAGTCATTCGGACCGGAAGGAAGTGGGCAGCCTTGGTCAGTCTGTCCACAATTACCCATACTGAATCATGCTTGCTCCTGGTTTGTGGCAACCCCGAGACGAAGTCCATCGTGATGTGTTCCCACTTCCATTTTGCTACAGGAAGGGGATAAAGGGGTCCCGCAGGCTTCTGGTGTTTTGCCTTAACCTGCTGACAGGTCAGACACTTGGCCACGAACTCAGCTACATCTCTCTTCATGCCATTCCACCAGAATTGGCTCTTCAAGTCTCGGTACATTTTGGTACTGCCAGGGTGTACCATGTATCGAGAGCGATGCGCCGCTGTTAGAACCTCCTCTCGAATCTCCAGGCCCTTCGGTAGACATAGCCTCCTCTTATACCTTAGTCCGCCATCAGAATCAAGCGACCAATCCTCTACCGCCTCTCCCTTTATCAGTCGAGAATGCATCTCTTCCAACTCCTCATCATCTGCCTGAGAGGCTATCACTGGTTTGACCAGCGTAGGTTGTGCCCGCACATTGAATAATCGAGTACATGCGGGATCTTCTCGCACCAATAGGTCATGCCCTTCAACTGCTACAATAAAGTTCTGTCTATCTGCAATCAGTCGAGACATCTTGCTCTTGAATTTTCTGCTGAGTGCATCCGCTACTACATTAACCTTCCCAGGGTGATAGAAGAAGTTGTAGTTGAAGTCCTTCAACACCTCAATCCACCTCCTTTGTCGGAGATTCAGGTCCTTCTGGGTACAGATATACCTTAGACTTTTATGATCACAATACATCTCGAAGTCTTCTCTATACAGGTAGTGCCGCCAAATCTTGAGCACGAACACCACTGCTGCAAGCTCCAGATCATGGGTCGGGTAGTTCTGCTCATGAGGCTTCAACTGTCTCGATGCATAGGCTACCACTTTTCCATCTTGCATCAACACACCTCCAAGTCCAGACTGAGACGCATCTGTATAGACCACGTATCCCTTCCCACCAATTGGCACTGTAAGAACAGGGGCAGTGGTGAGTCGTCGCTTCAGCTCCTGGAAGGACTGCTCGCAAGCATCCGACCACTCAAACTTCACCCCTTTCTTTGTTAACCGAGTCAGAGGCAATGCCAATCTCGAGAAACCCTCTACGAACCTCCGGTAGTATCCCGCTAGACCCAGGAAACTCCGGATCTCAAAAACATTCCCGGGTGACTCCCAACTCAGTACTGCCTTGATTTTTGCTGGGTCCACCGAGATGCCTCCTTCTGAAACCACATGCCCTAAAAACTTTACTTCTCTCATCCAAAACTCACACTTGCTGAGTTTGGCATAGAGCTGGTGATCTCGCAATGTCTGTAGGGCAATCCTCAGATGCTCTGCATGCTCCTCTTTTGACTTCGAGAAGATCAATACGTCATCAACAAAGACCACGATGAACCGATCAAGGTAAGGCCTGAAGACCCGATTCATCAAGTCCATAAAAGCTGCTAGGGCATTCGTCAGATCGAACGGCATCACTAGAAACTCGTAGTGCCCGTACCTCGTCCGGAATGCTGTCTTCTGGATATCATCATCCTTCACTCTGAGCTGATGGTACCCAGTCCTCAAATCAATCTTAGAGAAGAACTAAGCACCCTTCAGCTGATCAAATAGATCCTCGATCCTCGGAAGAGGATATCGGTTCTTTACAGTAACTGCATTAAGTTTCCTATAATCGATGCAGAGCCGCTTTGAACCGTCCTTCTTCTGGGCAAACAAAACAGGGGCACCCCATAGAGAGACACTGGGGCGAATATACCCGAGACTCCGCAATTCTTCTAGCTGAGTACTTAACTCCCGTAGCTCCGCTGGTGCCATCCGATACGGGGCCACTGAGATTGGTGCCATCCCCGGAACTAGTTGGATGCTGGACTCTACCTCTCGAATAGGAGGAAGGCATGGGAGCTGGTCAGGGAATACATCAGGAAAGTCTCGAACTATTGGGGAGCGCTCCAATGGATTTTCACCCTCAATCTCGCTGGCCAACTGTGCTAGGAGGCTAAAATGGTCCCTTGCCGGGGCGTCGAGTATAAAAATATCCATCTTAGCTCCCGCAAAGAAGAACTCCGTATTGCCAGGTGGAAGGAAGGTGATCTTCTTGGAGAAGCAACTAGTAAAGCATGGTACGCCACCATCCAGTCCATCCCAATTAGCACATCCAACCCTTCTAGGTCAAGGATGATCAAGTCGGCCACGAGTTCATTGCCTCCAATGGAAAGCACACATCTCTTACATACTCAGTCCACATCGATGCTAGCCCCAAGTGGTTAGACGACCGATAGGACATAACCAAGGGCTCTGACTGTAGCCCCAAGGTAGCCACAAATATGGGGACTATGTAAGAGTGCGTCGATCCAGTGTCGAACAAGACTTGTGCAAGGGTAGTAAACACAGTTACAACACTTAAGGTAATATGCAATAGTTATTAACGTATGTCTATCCAAGCTATATGAACTGCCAGAAGTACGAACTACTAAACTATGCAAGGTAAAGCTATACTACGAGGAATGGGTCTATGGTAACTTCTATGGCAGATCTAAAAGCTCTAATATCCTTATGTCTAGCCTATAATAGAATTCTCTCCTAAGACCCACAACTACTAATCTTAGAACTATATAATCTATGAGAAATACATACCTGCAGAACAAAGTATCCTCTATAAGCATAAACACACTAGAATGCTAAACTATAATCTTAAAAGAGACGAGAAATAACTTAATGAGTATACCTCTCAACGATCACATCATCTAATGTGATATTCTATACTGCAATCCCAAAAGTATCCACCGATAAAAATTATAAACGAAAGGTAAAGAAAGTGTGCCTAGTGCAAGAGGTTCTTATCATGGTAAATCTTATACCTTACCAATAACGAGATTCTTAGGTTAGATCCTAAGTTAGAGAATTTACCAAATAAACAAGGTAAAAGGCGGCAAGCTACACACCTTAAAGAGAAACTGGCCGGAGATTACAACTATCTAACACCACTACAAGATTGGGGATTCAAGTACTAACTTTACCAAGTTAAGAAGTGTCCCTCTTAACTGTTTCTACTGAAAAGCGTCCCCTTCAGTAGGGTAGGAGAGTAATAAAATCCTCAAAACTAAATCCTTAAGGATAGATCCGATTAGTTAATAAGAACTTACACAACAAATCCTAACACAACGACTAACAACCTAAAGATAACCCTAGGATCATATCCCTAAGCTCTGATACCAGCTTTAACGCCCCGGATCCGGCTACACGGGTAAATCCGTCAAACCCGGGGGTGGTGGGGTTATAAGGGTAAGTCAATGTTGTAAGGTTGCGAGGTTGATTTTATTATTTAGTTATTTATTATTAATTTATCATTAACTATTTACTAGTTGATAGGGGATGGCTTTGAGGAGAAGCCTACCAATAGCTTGGCCTTAAGGAAAGGCCTACCGGGCATGAAGCTTTGAGAAGAAGCTTACTAGGGGAAACATTACTGATTCTGGTATTATTCAGAGCATCTAAAACATAGTTCCATAATTATTACATAACCAACTGGAAATAATAAAAACTAGCTAATAGCTCTAGTGTCATCTCTCGATAGCTATTTAAGATCCTCTAGGAAGCGTCTGAGAATGATCTACGGTACCTGAAAAGAGTGTGCAACAACGGGGTGAGTTTACTAGGTAAACTCAGTGAACAATTAACCCTAAACTAGCTAGGGTAAACCATAGTCATACCCTGCCCTTCTAGAAGTCTACGTGGGCGACAACATACACATACATATATTGCAAATAAGATAATTCAGTTAGCTAATATGGCAGTTCTACTATGGTACAACTACAACTAGTAAATGTAAGACAAATAATCATCCAGATTAAAAGTATGCAACTAATCACCGAAAGTTAGTTCTACCTACTCCTAAAGTGAACCGGCAGTTTTCTAACTGAGTCTGCCAACAGAAACCTGGGTCCAAGCGTACCTGGAGAGCCAAAAATACCCATATGGCCATAAGGAGGCTTGGTCTTTCACCATGGGACACTCCCGCCCAACTTGCTTCTTCGGGGTCATTACCCAGGGGTGGACTACTAGGCCACTAGGGGCTTTACCGCCTGCCCAACCCTGTGACCCTACCTACTTGATTCGGATTATGCACAGGCGGTGGTTCACCTCCCATCCTGTGCACTCGGGTCCCCTACCCATGCCCGTGAGTAGTGAGTCTTCCCTCTGGGAAGAGAATCTCAACTGAGAAAGTACAATCACCAGTCTCTATATTGAGACCATCGGTCTCTCCACCGAGACCACCAGTCTTCGTTGCTCAATAGCAACTGGACTGCACCATGCGACCCATGGTCACCAAATACAGTCATTCAACAGAATATTAATAAATAATAAGTACAAGTATCTACTTGTTTGCATGCATCCTAGTTTGAATCTAGGTTGAGTCAATCACCGTTACAGCTATCAAAATATTACATGCATGACTATTCAGAGGCAAGGGATAGTATGCCCACCTCCCACATGCAGTACCGGTTTCCCGCCTGCATGCATTGGACATACTATGCCACATACGATTTTATTTATTATTTTACAAATACAACTACAATCTACTCTAACTAGAATAGAATTAATCATGTTCACCTGGAGAATAGCTCGGTCGTCCACGCTCCTCACGCCTATCGGTCCGGTGTACCGTTGAAAGAGAAACTGACCATCATGGTTTAAAATGTATAAGTTGTTACATCTATAAATTACTCAAACTAGGGTTCTAAAAAGGTTGGTTTAGGGATGAGGGACCCATGGGATACGGTCTCGCTCGAATCCGACTTCGGTCAGAGGTTTTAGGGTCGAACCGGTGAAAACCGATCTATGATCGGTTCAATAAGTTAAAAGGGTCTCCAGGGTACCAAACTAGGTTCAATACATCGACATCGATGATCTGAGCACGATGCCACTGGTTTCGTCCAATTCCAAGATCGGACGGAGAATTGGCGGTCAAACCATGATGCACCAACTAGATCGGGCCCATGGCTAAAAAGGGATCCTATATAGTAAGATTACTGTACCAATTCTATTTCAACAAGTGGGTCTCTTCGAGCCGGTCGAAATGCCGCTGGTTTCGTTCGATTCTGAGATCGGACGAAGAAATGGCGGGTGAACCAATTCTAGACGGTTTACGGGTCTGGTTCAGGTGAACCAGACCAGTTCACTGTTGGGCCAGGTCTGCTGTTTGGGTCGGGTTTATTGTGCAGTCGGGTCGGGTTACAGTGTTATACTTTCTGAATGACCTGTAATAAAACTTTAATTACAGAATGGTCCCTGCCCTGTTTCTTCTATACGGAAAACCAGTGCTCTGGTTTTTGCACGACGACGCGGTGGCGGGGTGACCGGGTTTGAGTGCGCCGGCGGTGCCCGGCCGGTCTCCCCCGTATCACCCCCACGGAGGAGACACGGGTGGAGGCGACCGGAGCACCGTCGGAGCCCGGGAAGGCATTGGCCGGAGGGGTTTGCGCGGGTGGTTGGGTCGGCTTGGGGATGCACCGACGGTCATCGACGGAGCTTGGTATTGGTCCTCCCGACGAGGACCGAAGGTGGGTTCGTGGTGGCGTTCTCCACCCGAGCGGGCCGCGGCCAAGGATGGAGGAAGGCGTCTGGAGTTTTGGGTTGGGTTCGGGTGGAAGAGGAGAAGAGAAGGATGAGATCTAACCTGGGCTCGGTGCTCGCCGGAGTTAGGGGAGGAGCCGGGGCCTGCTCTTCTCTCTCTCTCCAGTCCTCTCCCTCGATCTCTCTACTCTTTCCCTCCTGTGGGGGGTTCCGAATCGAACCGGGCGGTTCGGGTGGCGAGCACAATCCAACAAGCCAAAATAAAAACAAACCGGGAATTACGTGGAAAACCCCTTCGCAACGTTGAAGGGGAAAAAACCACGGGCGGGGCGAGAATGCACTAGAACTATCTTTCGGTTACAATCTCTCACCTAAACCCCAATTACATTCCCTGAGGACTGGTCTCCCAAACTACCGACCTCTGTAATTTCACTCTGTATACCGACCGCTGCGGGCAGCGTCTGTCTGCAAGTCGCTTGCAAACAGTGTCTGGCTGCTGACCGACCTCCGCAGACAGACTCTGGGTGCAGACCGACCGACCTCCGCAGACAGCTTCTGGGTGCAGACCGACCGACCTCCGCAGACAGCTTCTGGTTGCAGACCGATCGATCTCCGCAGCTCCGCAAACTCCGGGACGAAACGGGCAGCGTCTCCTCCAGAAATCCTCCTCCTCTTCGCTGTAGGGGTGGGTCCCCTTTTATAGTGGCGGGGTGACGGTTACACTCCGCGAAAATCGGGCGAGTGACGTGTCCCCGCAATGAGCTCAACCGCCGCGATGACGTGGCGCGCGGTTGACATCTGGTCACGTTGGCCCGGAAATGCGGAGCGTTGTCAGCACTACGGGCCGTGTCTGACTGCTACTTCACTCCTCATTTTGTTGCTCATCCCATCGAGGAGGGGGGGGGGGGTGTGCTTCCTTGGTGACCCGACCGGCCCCCCTTCTCTCTGTCTACATGCCGACCTCAAAAGGAGGGGGGGGGGGGTGTGCTTCCCTTTGGTGACCGGCCGACCCCCCCTTCTCTCTGTCTACATGCCGACCTCAAAAGGAAGGGGGGGGGTGCTTCCCTTTGGTGACCGGCCGACCCCCCCTTCTCTCTGTCTACATGCCGACCTCAAAAGGAGGGGGGGGGGGGGGGGTGCTTCCCTTTGGGTACCAACCGACCGGCCCCCCCCCTTTTGGGTACATGCCGACCCACAAGGAGGGGGGGGGCTGCTGCCTCTTCTGTGAAACAACCGACCGGCCCCCCCCCCTTTTGGGTACATGCCGACCCACAAGGAGGGGGGGGGCTGCTGCCTCTTCTGTGAAACAACCGACCGGCCCCTCCCCCCTTTTGGGTACATGCCGACCCACAAGGAGGGGGGGGGGGGGGCTGCTGCCTCTTATGTGAAACAACCGACCGCCCCCCCCCCCTTTTGGGTACATGCCGACCCACAAGGAGGGGGGGGGGCTGCTGCCTCTTCTGTGAAACAACCGACCGGCCCCCTTGCTTGGCTACATGCCTACTTACAAAGAGAGGGGGGGGCTGCTGCCCCCTTTGTGGACCAACCGACCAGCCGACCGGCCCCAAAAACGAATGATACACACAATACCCCCTCCTGACCGGACGGTCCTCGGTCCCGCCCGGTCAGGATGATTTGCCTCGATATGCGTGCCCGCCTCAATTCGGGGCTGTTGCAACTCAAAAAAGCTGTCTAGAGTTTCTTCTGATTTTTCGCCACATGGCGTCGCCGGGCGCCGCCACCTCGCCTTTTCGAAATTCGAACCCACCCATCTCCAACTTCGTCTATAAATAGGAGTCAGATGGTTCGTTTTTCTCCTCTGCTTCAGATCTTTCCTCTGTGGCTGAAGGCTCATTTGGGAGGAGTTTCGCCTGAATACACGTCGACGACTTGCGTGTCGGCTCGTTTGTATACACGTCGAGTGCCTGCACGTCAGCTCGTTTGTATACACGTCGAGTGCTTGCGCGTCAGCACCTTGGATACACGTCGAAGACCTGCTGCGAAGATGTCTTTCACCTGGTTCACAGTGCCGAACAAGTTCCCACTGATGGAGGATGTCCGGGCAGCATACGGTATTCCAGATGAAATTACGCTTTCTTTCGCTACCGATCCTCTGGACTCGTCAGACGACGACCACACCGTCGTCACGCTCGGTCAGCTTCGCTGCGGCATGCGGCTTCCCCTGGCGAGTTTCTCTGGTCGTCTACTGGAGCGCATGAGCGTGTCTCCTGGCCAGCTAGCTGGCAACGGCTGGAGGATCCTCCGCTGCATGGAAGAGATAGAGGTGCGGGCGGGGCAGCAGCTTTGCGTCGCGTACCTGCTGAAGAAGTATTTCTTCAAAGACTACAAGGTGACGCCTGGCAGCATCTTCTCGTACTTCAGCCTGCAGGCGCGTGCAGGCAGTCGCCCTCCTATTGGGGGTTTAGCTGATTCAGTAAGGACTTGGAAAGAATGCCCCATTGTGGTCGGGGGACCTTGGAGGGGTGGCTTCAACGTTCCTAGTCGTCTCTCCCAACTCGCCGCGACCATTGAGGAGTACTACCCCTCCAGGCAGCTTCAGTGCCCCGGAGCTGTTGAAGAGGAGTTGGACCAACTCATCAAGGAGGTGACAAACAACGATGACGACTGGCGGCAGCTGTTTCCGAAGCTACCGGTCGTCAGGTCCTACAGCTCCACTTCGAAGAAAGGCAAACAGCGTGCGACGTCCGGTAGGGGAGAAGAACCCACTTCTTACTCTTCTGAGCTTCCTGACAGGTACGTCAGCTCCGTCAGACGCTTCAATCCAAACACCGCTACATCTAAACTCTGCGTGGTCTTCAGGCGGCGCGCGAAGTCGACTAAAGCTGCAGGCGAGAGCAGCCGACCGGCCGAGCGCAACGTAGCTGCGCCTACTGGGAAATCAAGGAGGCGAGTTTTGCTGAACGAGTCTTCCAGCGACGAAGAGGCTGGACGCGCTTTTCTCGCTCGCTCCACGCGACGTGCCGCCGCCGACGACCTTCGTTCCCTCCCCGACGACTGGATAGAGGACGTGCTGTCGACGGGCAAGCAGTACGTGGAGGTAGAGGAGTCGGAGATGAGCCCCGGTTATAGTCCCTCTCCCTCCCTCGGGCGAGACGAGCGAGCCATACCTTCTGGCTCGGCTGGGTCGCGTAGGCGAGCTTCACCCCGCGGTCCCCCTGCTGCACCTACCGTCGCACCAACTGCTGCCCCTGCCTCTAGAAAGCTTGATCGTGCTGAGGTCCGAGAGTTCCTGCCTTCACCTTGCTCCTCTGCGTCTGGGGGCGCCACCAGACCACCCCCCCATTCTCCCTTCAGGGCCACTGAAGCTTCGTCCCATCGCCGTTCTCCCGGAGCTACTGAAGATTGCGGTGAGGAAGATGATTGTGTGGGTAGTCCTGGCTGGGAGCGTCAGCTCGACGAGTTTCATGAGGTAAGTAAGTCGTTAACGAGTTGACTGCACGTCGGCGACGCGCATGACTGCACGCCGACGATATGCATAACTACATGCCAACGATATGTTTTAACTTCACTCCTTTTTTGTCAGGCGGGCTGTCGACTTGTTGAGGGAGGCATGCAAAGGATGACGCATCTTAAGGTCTCCCTTCGGGCTTCTCGGCAGGAGTCGAGAGGGCTACGCGCTCAGCTGGCGGAAGCCCGACGAGTTCATGCCGAAGAACTCGCTGCAGTCCAGGCTCAGCTCGAAGCCGCGCTGGAGAACGCTTCTAATTCCTTCGAGCTCCAAGAAGCATTGGATTCTGCTAAGGTAGAAAACTACGAGGTGTGGGCAAAGTTCGAGGCGCAGGCAGCTACGATCAGGGAACAGCGTGCAGAGGCCCACGCCGTCCAAGCCGCTCACGAGGCCGAAATTGCCGCTTTGAAGGCTTCCCTTGACCAGACCGAAGCAGCCCACAAGGCTGCGCTTGACAGGCAGCAGGCTGAATACACCGCGCATTGCAAGTCGCTCCTTGCGGAGCAGGCGGATGAATGGCGCAAGAAAGTCGCGAAGCTGCGCGGCAAGCTCCCGTCGGGATCGTAGAAAGCTGAGGACGACGACTGACCACCCTTGCTTGCTGCCTTACTTTGTTTCGTGATGTAATAAAACAAAGCTCCTGTTTGTACTGGGATCTCTTAACATTTCATCTGCACTTCATGACTGTTGCCTTTTTCATCAACTCTGCCTCTCAAGTTTACGTCGATGATCTGTTTGTGCTTTTACTACTCGTCGACGATGTGTGTATCTACACGTCGACAACAAGCTGAGCCACACGTCGATGCACGTAACTACACGCCGGCGACGCGCAACTACATGTCGACGCGCGTAACTACACGCCGACGACGCGCTACTACACGTCGACGACGCGCAACTATACGTCGACGCGCGTAACCACACGTCGACGACGCGCGACTACACGTCGACGACGCGCAACTACACGTCGACGACGCGCGACCAAAATCCGGTCCTTGTATTAGCACGGCTGATGTACCCCGGATTGTTTGCGTGAGTTGATCGGTTGTTCCCCCGCGGGTTTTGCTAACCGATTTTCCCAAGTGTTCACCGGCCGGTCTCGCCCTTCGCAGGGACCTGTCGATCGGTCGGCCAAGTGGTAGAACTCGTTAGGAGTGTTATGTACCACTTGGTTTAGACTGGTTAACCGGTCGTACCCTGACAGGGTCTGTCGACCGATCTTTCCAGTTGTTCACCGGCCGGTCTTGCCCTTTGCAGGGACCTGTCGACCGGTCGGCCAAGTGGTAGAACTCGTTCGGAGTGTTATGTACCACTTGGTTTAGACTGGTTAACCGGTCGTATCCTGACAGGGTCTGTCGACCGATCTTTCCAGTTATTCACCGGCCGGTCTTGCCCTTTGCAGGGACCTGTCGACCGGTCGGCCAAGTGGTAGAACTCGCTCGGAGTGTTATGTACCACTTGGTTTAGGCTGGTTGACCGGTCGTACCCCGACAGGGTCTGTCGACCGATCTTTCCAGTTGTTCACCGGCCGGTCTTGCCCTTCGCAGGGACCTGTCGACCGGTCGGCCAAGTGGTAGAACTCGCTCGGAGTGTTATGTACCACTTGGTTTGGGTTGCCTCGGTTAACCATTATTCATTCACATGAACAAAAACGTTGAGCAAATACATTTTTATTGACTAGCTTCAGAGTTACAAAACGGTTACATGCATCTTGCCCATTTAACTACCCTGGTAGAACTTGCGGAGATTGGCTGCATTCCATGGCCTTGCCAGCGCGTCGCCGTCTTGAGTCTTCAGGCGGTAGGCTCCATTTTTCCCCATACCATCGATGATGTACGGTCCTTCCCAAGTAGCTCCCAGCTTGCCACTTCCCAGCTCCTTGGTGTTGTCGAAGACCTTCCGCATAACTAGGTCCCCTTGTTTGAATACCCGCCTTCTGACTTTGCGATCATATGCCCTCTTGATGGCTTGATGGTAGTTAGCTAGGCGCGCCCTCGCTCTCTCCCTCTTCTCTTCCAGCAGGTCCAGGCCATCAAGCAGGAGTTCGTCATTCAGCTTCGGGTCGGCAGCTACGACCGTTCTCTGTGTCGGGACCAGGGTCTCCGTTGGCAGGACTGCTTCAGAGCCGTAGGTAAGGCTGAACGGGGACTCTCCCGTCGGTCGCTTCGGTGTCGTCCGATATGCCCATAAAACTCCGGGTAGAGCTTCTTCCCACAATCCCTTCTTCTGCTCCAGCTTCTTCTTCAGTATGTCGAGAATGGCACGATTCGTCGACTCTGCCTGCCCGTTGCTCTGGGGGTACCGCGGTGTAGAGAAGAATAACTTGATGTTGTTACTGGCGCAGAACTTCTTGATTGACTCCGCGTCGAACTGTCGCCCGTTGTCTGCAACGAAAGCCCGCGGCAGTCCAAATCGGCAGATGATGCTGCTCCATAGGAACTTTCCTACTTGAACTTCCCCGATTTTCAGCAACGGGATTGCCTCCACCCACTTGGTGAAGTAGTCGGTGGCGACGAGGAGGAACTTCCTCCGGTTGGGCGACGTCGGGAAGGGGCCCAAGATATCCAACCCCCACTGTTGGAAGGGCCAAGGGCTGGATACTGGGTGCAGCTCTTCTGCGGGTTGATGTATGGAGGGGGCATGCTTTTGACATTGCAAGCATCTTTTTGCATATCCCCCCGCATCCGCTTCCATGGTTGGCCAGTAGTAGCCCTGCAACTTTATCTTCCGCGCCAGGGCTCTTCCTCCAGAATGGTTCCCGCACCCCCCTTCATGTACCTCTTTCATAATTGCTGCCGCTTGTTCCTTCGTGAGGCACTTGAGGTACGGTCCGCCAAACGAGCGCTTGTACAGCTCGTCGTCGATGAGGGTATATCTTGGAGCGTGCGCCTTGATTCTTCGGGCCTCGTCGACGTCCTCCGGTAGTATCCCATCAAGTAGGTACTTCTTCATGTTGCCTATCCAATCCGTCCCGACCGCAATAGTATGGGCCGCCTCAATGGCTTGTGTCTTCCTCGTCAAGCAACTATCTTCTGCGGGGCCGACTGTTCGTGGGTCAGCTTGCACCTCGATGAAGACCCGCTTCTCTCTGTCTTCTCCGAGTACCGATGCTAGATTAGCAAGGGCATCCGCCTGCTTGTTTTCCGCTCTGGGGAACTGGTTGAAGCTTATGTCTTCGAACTTGGCAATCAACTCCCGAGCAAGCTTCAGGTAGGCTTGCATCCTTGCGTCGCGGGCTTCATACCTACCGGTAATCTGATTGATTACCAGTTGGGAGTCGCCGTAGACCTGCAGGCGGGTCACCCCCAGCGCTGTCGCCATCTCCAGTCCTGTCAGCATCGCCTCGTACTCCGCTTCGTTATTCGTCGTCGGAAAAAGTAGCCGCACTGATTTTTCGAGCTTCGTGTGGTCGGGGGTTACTAGGACTACCCCCACACCACTCCCGACTGCGCACGACGAGCCATCCACAAACAATCTCCAGCCCTGTTCTTCGTCTTCCTGTCCTGCTGCCGCACCGACTCCCACGGGTCGACCGGCAACTATCGACAGGTCTTCTAACGTCTCTGGTACCGGTGCAGTGTCTTCCGCCGGAAAATCGCTGAGGAAGTCCGCAAGTGCTTGGCCCTTGACTGCTTTCCGAGGCACATACCGAGGACCAAACTCTTGCAGCTCTGCAGCCCACTTGCTCAGCCGACCTGCCCGAGTAGAGTTATCCAGTACTTCCTTCAGGGGGTGCTCGGTGATGACCTCGATGGGGTGAGCGACGAAGTACGGGCGAAGCCTCCTTGACACGTACACTAATGCCAGGGCAACTTGTTCGATCCGCGCGTACCGAGTTTCAGCTGACGTCATGATGCGGCTGACGTAGTAGACAGGCTTCTCCACTCCTTCACTCTCGCATATCAGTACAGCGCTGATTGCTGCCTCCGATACCGAAAGATACACCCCCAGCGTTGCACCTGGCCGGGGGGCTGTCAAGATAGGGGGTCGGCCAAGATACGTCTTCAGCTCTTGAAACGCCTCTTCACAGCGTTGGTCCCAGTCGAAGGGTGCGAGCTTACTCAGCCTCTCGAACAGGGGCCGACACCGATCTGAGGACTTGGAAATGAAGCGATTGAGGGCGTTGATCCGTCCGGTAAGCTTCTGGACTTCCTTTCGTGACTTGGGCGACGGCATCTCCTCTAAAGCTCGGATCTGCTCTGGGTTGGCTTCGATTCCCCGTCGGGTGACCAAGTATCCCAGAAATTTTCCCGACGTCACGCCGAAGGCGCACTTGGCCGGGTTCAACTTCATACTGTACCTACGCAGGGTTGCGAAGGTTTCCTCCAGGTCTTGCATGTGCGTATCCTCAGCCTGACTCTTCACCAGCAAGTCGTCGACGTAGACCTCCACGTTCCTTCCGATTTGGTCGACGAACATCTTGTTTACCAGCCTCTGCTACGTCGCTCCAGCGTTCTTCAGCCCGAAAGGCATCATCTTGTAGCAGAAAAGCCCTCGACCCGTGACAAAGGTCGTGTGCTCCTGGTCTTCCGGATTCATGGGGATCTGGTGATAGCCAGAGTAACCGTCCATGAACGAGAGCCTCTCGTGTCCCGCCGTGGAATCCACCAGTGTATCGATGCGTGGTAGCGGGTAGCTGTCCTTCGGGCACGCCTGGTTGAGATTCGTGAAGTCGATGCAGACACGAATGGCTCCTGACTTCTTGGGGACGGCAACCACGTTAGCGATCCACTTCGGGTACCGAGCCTCTCTGATGATGCCAGCTCGTAGCAGCTTCTCTACCTCCATGTTGACAGCTGCTGCTTTTTCCGGTGCTAGCGACCGGGGCTTCTGACGTACAGGCGCAGCTCCTTCTCGTATATTGAGGTGATGACAAGCTACCTCGGGGTTGATGCCTGGCATGTCCTCAACTGACCATGCGAACACGTCCAGGTTTGCCTTGAGAAATATCGTCATGGCTTCGGCATGATGCTTCGGCAGCTGCGACCCGAGAAAAGTTATCCTCGGATGACCCGCTTCTCCTAAGTCCACGGGCAGAATTGGCTCGACGGCAGGCGACTCCTCCCACTCCGCGTTCGGGCTCTCCAACTCGTCCGGTTCTTTAGATTCAACCAGTTGGTCGGTCTTTTGGGGGTGCGTCATCCTGCTCAACTCTTTACCTTCAGCTGGTAGATCGATCTCCATCGGGTCGCTCGGGCTAGTTAGCTCTTTAAGTTCAGCTAACTGACCGGTCTTCTTCAAGCTCCTTGACGCATTCAGTTCTTTACGTTCAACTGAATGGTCGATCTTCTGTAGGTCCCCCGACACCGTCAGCTCTTTACGTTCAGCTGTCAGGTCGGTCTTCAGCAGGTCTTCCGACACTATCAGCTCTTTACGTTCAGCCGACAGGTCGGTCTTCAGCAGGTCCCCCGACACTGTCAGTTCTTTAAGTTCAACTGACAGGTCGGTCTTCTCAGATGCTTGGTCTCCTCGCGCTCGTACGCTTGATAGGGCGTGGTGCTGGAGCGTGGGTGCTTCTCGACTTTGCCTCGCAGTCCAGAGGTTGAGGATGCCCAACTCATCGCCGCCTTCACCTGGCTCTCCCCCTTCGATTTGGCATGTCGTCTTCAGATGGATGGCACTGAGCTCGCACTTGGCTGCCGAGAACTGGTCACCTCGAATGCTCATCACACCCTTGTCGGTCCAAAACTTCACCACCTGATGGGCCGATGAGGGGACCGCATCCAAGTGGTGGAGCCACGGTCTTCCGAGGATAATGTTGTACGCCGAATGAGCTTCGATCATAATGAACCGGGTGAGGTTAGTGAGATGCCCTGTTGTGATCGGGAGGGTGATCTCACCAACCACCCTTGCAGCCTCCCCCGTGAAGCCCGTTATCGTCGATGACGATTCGGTCATTTGTCCGCGATCTAGCTGCATGGCGTCGAAGGCGCTGAGGAAGAGCACATCAACTGAACTTCCGGCGTCGACCAGAATTCTCTTCACTAGGCAATTGGCTATCTGCAGCCGTATGACCAGGGGATGGTTGTGAGGCCTCTCTATTCCGACCAAATCAGCAGCCGAAAATTGTACTGCAGCTTCCACTTTTGGCTCAGGACGGATGACAGGGTCAAGCACCACATGGTGGACTTGCCTTGTTTGTTCAATACGCCGCACTTGTCGGTCGACGGCATTTGCCGACGGTACAGGGCCAGGGTACCCGTAGACGGCGTCTACCTCTCGGAGCTGGCGTCTTTCTGGTGGAGGGCCCGGTAAGCGCTGCGCCGTCGCTCCTCGCTGGACTTCCCCTACTGCTTTAGTCTCTTTGCGTTGAGGGAGGTCAATGAAGCAGCCAATATGGCCGGCCTCAATGAGATCCTCAATATGATGTTTGAGCGCCCGACACTGCAGGGTAGTGTGGCCTTGGCCCTGGTGGTACTCGCAGTACCTTGACGCATCTCTGGCTCCTCTCTCTCCAGGTTCAAGCGGTTGCGCCCACTTGAAGTATGGTTCGCCCTTGATGGCTTCCAGAATCTGGTCAATGGGGGCGTTCAGTACTGTGAACTCCCTGTTCCACTGCGGCCTCGCTGGCCTGTCTTGCCTTTGCCGCTTCGCCTCGTGCCGTGTCGCATCCCCCTGCTGCTTGTTGACGTTCTTCACAGCAGCAGGCTTGGCGTAGCCCTGGTGCGGGACCCTGGTTTCCACCGCCTTCCTCTTGCGGTCCGCGTCTTCAATCTTGATGTACTTCTCAACGCGCCGCGACAGCTCGTCGATCGTCTCCGGAGTCCGCTTGATGAGCGACGCGTTGACGAGTTGGGCAGGCTGGATGGCGTTCTTGAAGGCCGCGATCACCATGCGATCCTGCTCGTCTGCGTCCGCCAAGCTCAGGTACTCGGACCTGAACCTATGGTAGAATTGTCGGAGCGTCTCCTTCTGGGTCATACTCATCCCGAAGAGTGACTCCAGAGTCTTCAGCTCCCGGCGATTACATCGGTACTGGTCGATGAACCGCGTGCTCAGCTCCGAGAAGGAGGAGATGGACGAGGGCCTAAGCTTGTGGAACCATTCGAGGGGGGTTCCCGACAAGCTGTTGGCGAAGGTCCGGCAGAGGATATGATCATCCTCATGCGGGACCAAGGCATCCCGGAAAGCCAGTACATGCTCCACCGGGTCTTTCGATCCGTCAAACTTGGGAAGGAGTGGAGGATTCCATCCTCGAGGGAACGGCTCCCGGAGTAGCCTCTCGACAAGCGGCGACCGTGCGGCTCCTCGGATGGCGACTTCCTCCAACCGGTCGGGAGCTCGGACCCCCGGTCGGTCTCGCTGGATCTCCTCTCGCTCCCCGAGTCGCTCCGACGCATGTACCCGAATGCGCTCGTGTACGCTCCTCCGATCAGTAGTATGAGCCGGCTGCCGACTAGCTGGCGTCATCCGAGTGTGGTGACTATCACTCGGTTGACGATGACATTCTTCATCTCGCTTCGGGCGACGCACTTGTGCCGAGTCCGTCTTCGAGTGATGCTTGGAGGCATGCGGCTGTCGGGGGTGTGCTCCGAGCCGGGACCAGACATCCGAGCGTGCCGACGCCGCTCGCGCATGTTTGGTTCTCTCCGCAGGCTCCGGGCTGCTCGAGTCTCGCCCATCGGGATTTGCACTCTGGACCTCCACCGAGCGATTACCCCTGACCTCCACCTGAGGCACTGGTTGCGGCTGCATTTGCACTGGTGGGGCAGCTTGAGTGGGGAGACTCTGTCCCGCTTGGGCCAACATGCCCTGGTTGAGCAGACCGCCCGCCGGCGTGGCCCGCACGAAGTCACGCAACTCCTCGTAGTTGCGCTGCATCGTTTGGAGCTGGGTGGTGAGAGCTTGCTGGGTCATCATCATTGTTGCCAGAAAAGCTTCCGATAGACCCCCTGTCAGAGGAGCCAGGGTTGCTACCGGAGCTTGAATGGACTCCCCGACCCCCAGTACAGGATTCGCCAACGGGACTACGCGCTCCGTGTCCGTTGGCTGTTGAACAAGACGCCCGGCGTCATTCGCATCTCCGAGTGGTGCGGCCTCGGACAGGAGCTGCGACGTCGAGCGGGTACGATACGGTCCACCGGCCATCGTTCTTCAACCGTGTGGTCGTGGACTGCTGGTTGCAGGTAGCCTCGGACTGGTCGACACCCACGGGTCAACAGTCGAAAGCTCTAGTAGGAAGTCTCGAAGACTAATCCCACAGACGGCGCCAAGATTGTGGGGGGTTCCGAATCGAACCGGGCGGTTCGGGTGGCGAGCACAATCCAACAAGCCAAAATAAAAACAAACCGGGAATTACGTGGAAAACCCCTTCGCAACGTTGAAGGGGAAAAAACCACGGGCGGGGCGAGAATGCACTAGAACTATCTTTCGGTTACAATCTCTCACCTAAACCCCAATTACATTCCCTGAGGACCGGTCTCCCAAACTACCGACCTCTGTAATTTCACTCTGTATACCGACCGCTGCGGGCAGCGTCTGTCTGCAAGTCGCTTGCAAACAGTGTCTGGCTGCTGACCGACCTCCGCAGACAGACTCTGGGTGCAGACCGACCGACCTCCGCAGACAGCTTCTGGGTGCAGACCGACCGACCTCCGCAGACAGCTTCTGGTTGCAGACCGATCGATCTCCGCAGCTCCGCAAACTCCGGGACGAAACGGGCAGCGTCTCCTCCAGAAATCCTCCTCCTCTTCGCTGTAGGGGTGGGTCCCCTTTTATAGTGGCGGGGTGACGGTTACACTCCGCGAAAATCGGGCGAGTGACGTGTCCCCGCAATGAGCTCAACCGCCGCGATGACGTGGCGCGCGGTTGACATCTGGTCACGTTGGCCCGGAAATGCGGAGCGTTGTCAGCACTACGGGCCGTGTCTGACTGCTACTTCACTCCTCATTTTGTTGCTCATCCCATCGAGGAGGGGGGGGGGTGTGCTTCCTTGGTGACCCGACCGGCCCCCCTTCTCTCTGTCTACATGCCGACCTCAAAAGGAGGGGGGGGGGGGTGTGCTTCCCTTTGGTGACCGGCCGACCCCCCCTTCTCTCTGTCTACATGCCGACCTCAAAAGGAAGGGGGGGGTGCTTCCCTTTGGTGACCGGCCGACCCCCCCTTCTCTCTGTCTACATGCCGACCTCAAAAGGAGGGGGGGGGGGTGCTTCCTTTTGGGTACCAACCGACCGGCCCCCCCCCCTTTTGGGTACATGCCGACCCACAAGGAGGGGGGGGGGGGGCTGCTGCCTCTTCTGTGAAACAACCGACCGCCCCCCCCCCCCCCCTTTTGGGTACATGCCGACCCACAAGGAGGGGGGGGGGCTGCTGCCTCTTCTGTGAAACAACCGACCGGCCCCTCCCCCCTTTTGGGTACATGCCGACCCACAAGGAGGGGGGGGGGGGCTGCTGCCTCTTCTGTGAAACAACCGACCGCCCCCCCCCCCCCCTTTTGGGTACATGCCGACCCACAAGGAGGGGGGGGGGGGGCTGCTGCCTCTTCTGTGAAACAACCGACCGGCCCCCTTGCTTGGCTACATGCCTACTTACAAAGAGAGGGGGGGGGCTGCTGCCCCCTTTGTGGACCAACCGACCAGCCGACCGGCCCCAAAAACGAATGATACACACACCTCCTTCTCCCGATCTCTCTCTCTCTTTCTCTCTTTCTCTCTCCCTATAATTATCTCTCTTCTTAGTTTTGCCGTTCTTTCTCTCTCTAGGCTGGTTCTTTCTCTTTCTCTAGGTTCTTCGTAAAGACAGAAGTACAGAGGTAGGTTGTTATTGTGGTAATTAAAGAAGGTTTAAAAGATCAGTTGTTAACCCCTTAATTCCTAATAAAGATGAATGAATAAAGGAACGGAAGATGTTGGGCTTATTACTCCAAATCTTGCTTGATCCTCCCCATCTGAATTTTAACATTTAAAACCTTGGGGAGGGATAACTATGAGCCCTAAAGCCATCTAGTAGGTTAGAAGTCAGGTCCTAGGGTTGGTCGGGCTCGGTCCCGCGCCCTGAAGTGAGCTCGGTAGGAACCCGGGTGCGATTCGTTTACCTACCAGGCTAAAAAGAATAATTGGCCCTAACTCACAAACCGGAGGTCAGAATAGGGCCCGAAAGGGTTCGTTGGAAAGGTCTCGTCGACATAAACACGTCGGCACTTGGTATATATTTTTCTGACTTTTAGATCTCCAAAAAGAAGAAAATATTCTAAAATTTAAAATAATAATAACTCATCACCGGGTGTCGGATCGACCCCAACTCAGACTCGTTGAAAATGTCTCTCAGATCCCCACCCAATGTATCTAGCCTTGCTGCGATCCGATTACTCAAACTTCCGTGGTAAATAAAACAATATCAAATGTCAGCTAATTTATCGATATTTTAGGATATAACTACCGAACTGCCGAAACTAGCTGCGCATACACCCGATTACTGCACGGGACACGCCATTGCGACCTGTTCGAAGCC
>OX393558.1:4832699-4833836 GCA_947650365.1 Chamaelirium japonicum
GTTGAGCTCGGGAGATTGGAGAAGACAGGAAGGGACCTATAGCTAATATAGCAACTTTCAACTAATAGTCTGCAAAATAGTTAAGACCTAATACGTAATTCCCTCTTTTACCTAAGTCTATCCTTGCTTTAAACCTAGTGTCTTAACTTGCCAAACGTCGAAAGAGCAAGTCAATAGAACAATGTTATTCAAATAGCACTAGCGATCATCGCAGTATCATAGGCAGTCTTCGATCGCAACTTGCTAAGCATCGTCCAAGTGATCTCAATCAAAAATTGATAGTTTGATAAAATCTTCGTTATTATATCAGAAAGTAAAATTAAAAATCCCAAGTAATAATAGGGAAATAAAATTGGCGGTTATAACTATACATTCACTGCTTCATCAGCTGCCGTTTTACTCCTGAATCGGCCCCTTCTTGTACCGTCTGTTTGATCACACCCTGCAACCAAATGGTACTTGATCAGGAAAGTGACACGTCAGATGGATCATCTGGATGGAATGGGGATGGTTGACTAGCATTGCTCTTCCTTTAAACACCGAAGCCCGGAGCAATCCCTAAACCAATCCCACAAAAATAAAAAGGCCGGAGCCCATGATATCTGGGGCTGGGACTTGGGCGGGTTGAAGAGTCTGTCTGCAACTGCATCCCACCTGACTTTCACAAATCTTAACCCGTTTTGCCCATGGAACCCAGGGAACCATGGAAGCCCAACCCTTGCTTTCCCATTCTAGTTGCTTAGGCTCGGGTTGCCCAATTTGCAAAATAATAGGAGGATTGGACAGGTTGCCCAATAGAAATGCTTGTGCACATAAATAGATTGAAAAAAAAACCAAACAAAATTTGAATTGGATAAAAAAAAATCTTTGAATTATATAACCAAAAACATAAAGTCCAACCCATATCCCTCACATATTTCAATCGAATTCTTAGCATTCAACATCAAACAGACAGTCTTTGATTTCCAATAAAAAAAATTACCAAAGCATTCAACATTAGTGTGCCACTTTCTTGGGTTGAGAAGATCGGTACCCAAATCCATCCAAATTGAAATCGGAATGATCCTTTTTTGTCCAAATATGTCCAAGTTTTTGTCCATTGTTCGGGTTGGGCGGGTCGGGTTCAGATTAGACCCG